>JAIPRN010000097.1:0-40826 GCA_025469175.1 Geopemphigus sp. TES_GeoC_2020
TGTGTGAGTGTGTATATAAATGTTTTCCTTTATTCAAATACGAGTTTTCTAAATATCCAACATATTACTTTATTTAAAAAAAAATTTTTTAATTATTTATTATTTGATTAAATTAAACGGGAATAATTTAATATGTTAAGTTTAGATTAACACCATATGCGTTTGACACCAATTATTAAATGTGCTTTGGTCAGTATGTAATGTATGTCTATTTATTTTTATTACCGCATTACATATTCAAAAATAGAGTTGTAAAAAATTAAAAAGAGAGATAAAATAAATATTTGATTAATGAATAGTCAATGCGGAATACTGGTGTAATATTATTATGTTATAACTTATATTATAAAGTTATATAATATTGATGGCTTTTGAATGTACAATTTGTATTATATTGTTTTAAATTAATTTTAGGGACAAATACACCTGTTTTTTCTGTCATCAGACAATAACATTATTTTGGACAATAAAAATACGTGTATTTGAGAAAAATGTGTATCTATTTTAAATTTTAAATAGTTGTAGCGACGCTTATTAATTATGATTTATATTATTAATGTTTACAACAATGTCGATTTTTATATTTGTATTTATTGTTTTCTGTTAGATGGACATTGGAAAGTCAAGCTAAATTTTAACATAATATATTATATATCATTTAGGTTTAAAAATAATATACAAACACCTGTAAACCAAATATAAAGAGAAAAATATTTTCTGACTTATATATATTTGGTTTTTTGTAAAATAATGAGAAACGAAAAATTTTAGTTTTTTAGCACCCTTGATTTGTTAATAAATTAATATCAAATATGAACATTTGTAATTTGTAAAACAGCTTATTTCAATGATTCTATAGATTTTTACAAACCAAAATCAGAGTAATACAAAAAGTACCATAATTTTGCCAAAACTCCCCAAACATTGTTTATTTTTTTACCATTTTAGAACCAGCTTAAATTAAAAATACATCGTATAAAATAAAACTAAGTTCAAAGTCACTGACTAAAGTAACTTCCAACATTCTAATTAGGTAGTGTCCATTCTCACGTATATATATATATATATATATAACGAAAATAAATACATACCAATTCAAAAATTTTCAACATTTTTAATACAAAATATGCCTATAATAATAATCTAGTTTCAATTATCCCGGGATCAATTATTGATTGTCACGTTTCGTACGTAAATTATAGAATGTCGATATAATCAAATTTGTTGGTTTTATGATAAAAATTGAACTACATTAGACCAAAGGTGACATTTGAAATTTTAAATAAAATTGAAGTGTCGAGCTAGGGCACTGTTGCCAAATGTAATGTTCAGGGATGTTTTATAGTATCGAAATATGGTGATCAATAAATTTGACGATAAAATGATATTACATACACTGGGCGATGTTCCTATAAGTACCTTATAAATCCGCCATCTAAGAAATAATTTGTACGATCAAACGGAATAAACGAATTTATAAATGTACGTATTAGTTGGTTGTGTTTAGAAGGGCAATTACAATTTATCGAACGTAAGAACAAATGCATACGTACTGTAATATCGTCGAGTACACAAGTCCATTAAACGAACGAAAAATAAAATAAGAAAAAATATAAATACGAAATTTTAAATGTAAACGAATAATCAAAGAAAATTGTATATACGAAGAAAATACGGTTATTTATATATAAAGCCGGCGAGTGTTATAAAAACCGAATAGAAAAGTTGTATTTAATCAACTACTTATTATCAGTTTCGACTAAAAGTCATCGTTGGGTATATTAATTTGTTATAGGAAATATAACGACCGAATGAAAAATTAAAACGTTTATTTTTTATTCCCGAATAGAAAAGGAGGAGCGTCTGTCTATTGTTATCGAATTGCAAAACGGAGGCCGGACAAAAAAAAACCCAACCGATACGCGTATATTATTTACGCGTCGTACGATAATTATTCGCGTTTGGTTTTGGGTTTTCGTAAATTTCGTAGAACGTAACGTTCGTACGCAACTTTCATTCCGCGGTAAGCCACGAACAACACCGCGAACACGGTCGACGCAACCGTAATAATCACGTCGATCATGAAGTATTGGTACCACGTCAGGTCGAGAGCCGACGATTTCAAATGCGGCGCTCCTTTGTGACGCAACACGTACTCCGTCCAGAAAACGACCGATTCCGCGGGTGACACGGGCCTGTCTTTGAACCGTACGGCGGCGACCTTGGCGTTCTCCCGGTAACTACGAATGGGCACGATATTATTGACCCGACGACGTTCGTCCGCTTCGAGGGTGACCACCGCGCGCCCTTACCTTTCGTTATAAACCAGCTCGGAAACGGCGGCCAGCAATGTCTCTTCGGTTACGGTCGACGGATCCAAGGAAATCGCCATCCCAATATCCACCAAATTCGCCACGTTCCTCGGTTGGTCGTAAAAAAACGGAAGTCCGAGTACCGGCACGCCCGCGTCCACAGCTTCGTATACTCCGGATACGCCTCCGTGGCTGATGAACAGTTTCACGTTGGGATGCACTAAGCACGGCACGAAATTAACGCGGTTTTTTCGAATCGTCGTCGCGCTAAGACGAGCCGCGCGCTATGGGTGGGGATGTTTAGTAAACGTAATACTGTCGATGAAATGGACGTGGGAGATAGGAGACGTTCACGTTTCGGTTTGCCGGAGAAGGGTCTGTCGGAGTGCCATGGTGGTGATGGTGGTTCACGCATGTGCACTAGAGGGACTAAGTTCCTTGTTGGTGAAACGGACGGACTTCGCCGTTATTTTTGGTAAGCGGCGAACATCGCGAAAGACGTGAATTTTATCAAACCACCTACAGAGTAGTGCGAATTTATTGAATCGAAGCGATGGTCGACTTCGAAAAATATTTGCCAACGATCGGTGCGACCAATTGACGACTCAAAATCGTCATATAAACGATATCGAACAATTATTTTAGTATCCTACAAAACGTACAATTTATTCCCCGCGCGAATGCCACGGGCATGTTAACAACGCGCACACACCAGAGGCTTGTTGTGCAATTTTTTTCGGGGAGGGGAATTGAATAAGTTTTATTTTCGTACGCTAGATACTTCTTTTTTGTAAATTCGTTAGAATTGCGGGACGAGAGGAATGAACAGCCAAAAGCAGCCCCCTCACGGCACAGGAGCTTCGGTCAAAACTGTGCAGGTTACTTCGGCAATCCGAAACGTGTATGGCCATCATCTTAATATGGTTAATCCGTTCAACATACCATTACGAGAAATTGCCGCGCAACTATTTTCACGGTTAATTTTCGAAATCTGTCATTTTCGAGTTCATCGTACCAGTTTTATAAACAGTCTTGTTTGTGCGCGTCGTAGCGCCAATATTGTCGAAGTGATCGTTTTATAACGTCGAAATACGTATTATTTATATGTCCATTAATTAACGGTAAGAAAAAAGTTCGCGTTTTCCAATTACAGTCGATTAAGAAATGTCTAAAATCAAAAAAACGCGTATTCAATATGCGATTGGTCGAAACCGTAAAAACCCCTCGTTTGTACAATTACAATTTATGTGAAAGTGACAAACGCGTATCGACTCAGTTAGCTCGTGAAAATGTCGAATTGTTATATTCGGACGAAATTCCGAAAACATTTACGTTATTATTATTTCAACGTCGTTTCGTCGTTCGCGTTTTTTCAAATACAGGAATAAACGCGAAATTCGTAATATCAAAAAATGAACCGAGAGCAAAATGTTTCGTGTTTAAAAAATGCGAACGCGGCTGGCCTAAAACGCGCATGGATAATTATTATTCTATAGATCGGCTGTTTTACAAAGTATGTCGCGCTGCGGAAACCATTTTCTCGTCAACACATTTGCCGGTTTGTCTATCATCTCGCCTTTGTATTTCCACAACACCTTCTGCTTGACTCGGGCCAGCGTCTCCCTGAACGCTTTCTGCATGGTTTCCGGTAACGACGTCATCGATATTATCGAACCGAACGTTACATAAATCACTCCGTGGGGCGAATCCTCGATGAATTGCAAAATGTCCTGCGCGAATAAATATAGACCAGAATGTAGATACGTGGATAGTGGATCGATCGCCCAAAATATTTTCTAATGTTGTGGTGTTACAGTTAAAGATACTCCGGTCACACTACACACCCAAACTAAAAAACTCAAATTTGTGAAAGTCGTTGTAATACAATTATTTAATACATAATTTGTATATTGGTATCAAATATTTTGTATACGGAGGGAGAGGAGGGATACATACGAATATTATACACAATTAGGAGGTCACTTACATTATATAATCTGGCTACCTGTCTGAGAAATCAGTTAAACGAGATTCGAACGACATTTTAACGTATTTGTCGAATAATTTAAGCGAAAACATAATTATGGAGAACGGACTGCTGTGACCTCGAACATACCTACACAAAAAAAGCCAAGTACCGTTTTTGCGTATTTCGGAATATATCTTTAAATTCGTATCGAATTTGTAAATTGTACGCGTAAAAAAAAGTAGTTTTAAAAAGGAGGATATTTTAACTACAGAATTGTAAAATATTGTAAATTACGTAATTTTTAAATTTTTGTTTTCAATTGACACCGTAGTTTTAAAATATTTAAAAAAGTTATTCACACACACACACACATACTACATAAATTAAGACATCATTAATCTGATCCAAAATCTTTCCGAAAAACAAAACGCGTTTTCCTCAGCTAGTCTACCAGACAATCATTCCCGTTGTTCCAAAAGAAATTGGGATTATATAGTATATTATATTATATAGTCACGTAAAATCTTCCATCGAATTAAAGCGAAATGTTAAGAATTTCTATTTTGGTTATGTTCGTTAATGGACACATCTTTCTATCACGCTATCACACCCTCATACTTACGACTTATTTACATATTGTATTCTTTCTCACGGTTTGTACATTTTTAATAATTTTCTATAATTTTTTTAATAAAAAACGACAGTGCATATACTATTTAATATTTACGTTTAAAAACGTTTTTCGTTTTTGTGTAGATTTTCACGGGGGACTTACTTCCGGTATGCTTTTGGACGGTCCGAGATGTATGCCGCCGATCTGCACGACTCCTGGCGGCAACGGCCCAGGGGCTTCGGTAATGAAATACGTGTTGGCGAAAATTACAGACGGTTTGACGGTACGAGCCGCCGGTCGGTCGTACGGTTGCGGGCGAGTAGAAGCTATCAGTCGCCATTCGACGTACCACTTTAGCGACGCACAGTAGACGGTAAGCAGGGTGTTGGCGAAACGTTCGGCGAACGTTGTGGGTGCGCCGTGGCCGAACAGCAAGTGCGACACGACCGCGGGGTTTGACACCTGACCGAACGTCGATCGTTCCAGGTACGTGATGACGGGCGGCACGAACACGTATATGATCGGGACGTCGAGCTCGGCGGCCACGTACGCCATGCACTCGGACATGAGCGGGTCGATGATGACCACGTCGAAGTGGTCACCACCATCGCCGCTACCGTCGTCGTTGCCCTTACGCAGTATGTCCATCATCCGGTGGTGTCGGAATACTGCGTCGCATTGACGCCGGTTGCGGTCCGCCAATATCGTCATCACCGACGCAGTCGGACCATAGTTCTCGATCACGTACGCCACGTCCTGTTCGACGCCGGTCGTCACGTCACGGGACATGTCCACCTCGTTGTAGTTTGGCCGCGGGTCGTCGTTGTCGCCGCCGCCGTCCGAAGTGAACACGGTCACGTTGTGGCCGCGATCGACCAACGCGCGCAGCACGGCCTTCATCACGTTCCAATGGCTTTTGCTCGATATCGTTTGCACGGCCAACATGTTCGCGGCCTCGGCCGGACTGCTGCACCACGGCAATAACAGCACGATCACAACCGCTACTGCGGGTAACAAGCCGTAACCGGCGAAACGCGACATGACGACACGGTCGTGGTACCTCTTGGGAGTTCGCATTTCTCCCCCGTACCACGCTAGATTTGATTTTCGAAAATGCGACGGATTAGGGGTTTCTAATTATATCGCCTATAACTTACACGCGCGACGTATATACAATTGTAAACTCCGACATATACTGTATATTCGACTTAGGGTTATAATACGACATTGTATCACCGATATTTATATCTTTATGATACTCGGTTGTTAATTAGCGCGTTTCGCGTTTATTAAAGCCGAAAATCTAATCTTTAACATTACGCCCATATTTGTAATTTGTTTATTTAAAAGACAATATTGTGAAATAGCGTTACGCTATTCTTATGGGTTTTGGGTCGCTTTTATAATTCCGACACTGTCAATTTGAAAAGTCGGCGTACTGTCGTCGCGTCAGTTTTTACGGAATTATTATAGTTTTATTTCTTATTATAGTTTTTTATTATATTTATTATAGTTATTTTATTTATTATTATAGGTTTTTATTATATTTATTATTATAGTAAATTATAGTTTTCAATCGAAGTGTTTGTATGTCGATGAAGTATTTTATAAGCGGACGTAGCTCGCTTCAAAACAACAAGCTTTTTCAACGCATCGTCGTCAAAATCGATAAACGTCGCTACCCTAAATTTAACCTAACGTGTTATGTGTAGTGTTATTGCGAACGAATACGATAATAATTGAAAGTTTCGTGAGGTCACACAAATTTACGAAAACGGTCGACACGGTTAACGCAAGTGGCATAATTATAAGGTGGTATGGTTGAACAAAAGTCCACGGGCCTACGAGTATAGAGAACCCCCTCCATCGTTGAATGTTGAAAATTTAAAAAACCATAATTCGTTATCGTTTGGATATTTTTTTTTAATTTAAAAAATTTTCCGTCATTTTATCATATTAAAATGCGTTTAAATTTGCGATATTTCGCTATTAAATAAAAATTGACCATAGTTATCTATTTACGTTACACTCTTTTTAATATTATTTATCTCGGTGAGGAGGTAAGAGGCATAAAAAAATTAGTGCCAAAATTATGGCTTATTTTACCACTAGGGTAGTAAATTCTAATTACACCACTGGGCTGGTGGTAGGCAACATACAAAATAATGGTCGCGCGGATTATCGATCAATTTGACAATTATGGTGGAGAAATAACTAGTAAACGTACCCTCGGACTTTTAACGGTAATTCAAATGCAGACGCAACAACGAAATAGGATACGCAATATGGCCGTACGAGACGTATTATTAAATCACAAGAGCTGCCCAAACAAAAATTCTGGATCAAGTATGGCGGACCGGTTATCCATCAGTGTAGCCAACATAGCAAACGGTGTATTTTGCTATATTGTCTTTAAGTCATATGGACCCAATAAACACGGGTACATAGCCTCAATTAATAACTAAATTATTCGTAAGCAGATACCGACAATTGTGTAGGCACTTTAACCGTTGACTGATACGTCAATCACGAAATAATTTTTCGGTAAAATTACACATCTTAGTCGCGTGCGACGCAAAATATGCGTATTTTAATTCTCGTATCGAATTTAAGCAAAATTGTCTGTAGCAGCTTAATTTCGAACTTCTATATTTTACTGCATAGGTACAGGTTAGCTATATATTATAAAGAAATAATTCATAAAATAAAACAAACATAAATTATATTTATCTTTAACAGCGAACTAATCATCTATTCAAATTATAAAAATATACTTATTTTACATATTTCAACAGCAACATTAATTTGGGCGAATATGATTCGTGTATAACAGAATTTATAAGAATGTATTTTATGAAAACATGTAACTTTGTGTGAAATATTATTTTAATACAAAATATAAATAAATAAATAAATATATATATATATATCAAGGTTTAACAATAACCAATCGAAAACAATTATTTTAGAGTAATATTGAATGAAACAATTTTTATAATAATTGCTTGTAGGAAACTAATAAGTAAACATAGACTTTGAAAACTATTCAAATTATTTTTAATATATTTGTCTACGTCATAAATATCCAATGCTCAGCTCGCCAAAATTAAACACATTCACTGAAAATTAAGAATACAAATCCTAGAATTGTTGAAACAATAAACATTCAACACAGATAAATTCTAATTACGTCATCTTTCTATATACTCGTATTAAACTGGACTGTTCGTAATTTTAATCTTGATTTGAGACTTTTGAACTAAGAGTGATGAAATATGTTTATTATTTCCATTGTTGAGATAAGAAGGCATTTATGCTAAATATAGCATTATCATAATCTAAAATAAAATATTTTATCAATTAATTAAAACAAATATTTTAACGATTAAGCACAAATCTTACCAAAATGAACCTAATTTTATGTTGATCAACCCAAGTCATTTGAAGGTTTTCATCAAACTTGAATTAATATGGTTTATTAATTAATTCACAAATTTTTATATTGTATGAATTATTGTTAATGTCAATAGACTGTTGAAAAATAGGTAAGCTGGAACAATCAGTGCCATAGCTAAACTTTATGTATTCATACAAAAAATCTGACACTGAGCAATATTTGTTAGTTTGAGATTTTCAATTTTAACATTTTATTAAGTTGTCTTACTAACATTTCAATTTTGTTTTCAATAATATTTTTATCATATTATCTGATCGATTTGTAAATATGATTCATTATGATTTTAGTGCCCTATTCTGAAATCATAAAAATAACAATTATTAGTATATTAATAATTAATATAATTTAACTATGAATATAAAGTATAAATATTTGAATTGTTGAACTATAATAAAATATGTGTAGGTAGACAATTTAGTTTCTGTGAATCATCAATATTTTATGATATTAATTCAATATTTGTTGACTGTTTAATGAATATAGTACTACTTTTATAAACAGTTATTTAAAAAAATCAAAATTTAAGAACATTGTATCTTCTTTGTTAAATATTTTATAAAATAGCACAGATACATTCAAAAATATTTAAATGGAATAGTAAATTTTTTAATTCTAAATTTAAACTGAAAGCCATTGTTCAAAATCTACATTAAGATGTTACATTGTATTAAGATAAATATAAAAAATTATAAATAAAACTTAAAACTACTTATGACTTTACAATTAAATTTTTTTTTTATTGTACTTATGTCATACACGATAAATTTACAAATTTTTTATAGAATGTCGGATTGAAATTACTGACCAATTTATAACTTTAAAATCATAAAATTATTTGTTACGTAATACTTAATAATAATTATTATAATATAATTATTAATTTAACTAACCTTTAAATGTTCTATTTTCGTGGTTTGTCGTCTAATTTTTTGTTGAAGAAGTTTTACCTTTTTTCTTATATCTTTTATAGTTTTTTGTTGTGCAAGTGCAATTTCTTTCCAACTCAATTCCGAATCATTTATCGGACTTTTAACTCTTTCAGTTGTCTGAAAATAAAAGTCTATAAAGGAAGACATAAATGTAACATCATAAAAATTACACAATTATAAAATAATAATATAAATTACTATTAACATGATCTGAACATGGTTCTTTTGATTTGGATAAATCTATTGTACATGGTTCATCAATAAAGTTTTCGCCCACTTTTAAAGTTTGAATCATACATGTAGATGGATCGATGGATATGTCATCAACTGAAGGTGATTTTAAAATTCTCATCACATAGTTATGGTCTGTTAAAATATCATAACATTTTCTTTCAGATTTTGGGGATGATTTTAAATTTGAATCCATAACCACTTTTTTTTTTGAATTATTTTGTTTTACATTTTCTGTATAGATGGAAACACTCGGGACAGCTTTGTTCGTTAATTTTATGAGATCTGGTCGTTTTTGATAATCATCCTCGGTGAAATGATTATGACATACCATGGAGTTATTGGTAGGAACAAAGTTTTCTCTACGAATAGCTTCAACCCACAATTTCCTTCTAGATTCGTCTTTGGGAAATCTACAGTAACGATAATACATAGAAACAAGTAAAAAATGTCTTCATTATAGACGAAATTAGATTATAAATACCTGAAATACTTGATTTTATTGTTTCCGCCACTGCCTCTACTCTTACAACCACGTACACAACAAGTAGTAGGCATATTACTACAAATTGTTAAAGAACACGGTAATGAACAGAAAATTGATGGCGATCGCAAATTTGAAAATATGCAATTAATATCGTTCAAACGGAAAATCGTGCGACGACCAAAGCTTTGATAAGGCCTCCGAAAGCCTTTATAAAAGACGGAGGTCTGCAGTTTCACATTTTTATCGCGAACGAGCAATCGTTTAGATGACGATGAATAATCCTTGATTATTTGTAGGCACGTAATAGTTTTTTGCTCTACATTCAAAAATCAACCGGTTGTAAAATACGCGGGTAAAATAACAATTTGACGAGGATGAATAAAACGGAATAGCGGAAAAACGTACAATGATAAGTTTTTCTGAACCATGACCGTGGTTTAACGCAGGCCATACCAACAGGGACAGAACACGTGTGATGTGGCATCATCAGTGTAAATTGTTTATATTTCATTAGATGCGTTTTTATTTTGTAAATTATTGGTCGTTTTTCTTCACGGTTAATTTTATCTTTGTTAAAATGAATTGTCGATTAAAATTATCGTTCCTTATTAATTTTTTAACGATGTTGAAAAGGAAATGAGTTCGAAAAGCACTTGTTTATTTGAATTTCGTTTTTTTTTCAAAGAACATCGCTGGAACTCGATTTTAATTTTTACAAATTCTAAATTCAAATAGCGTTTCATTTGGTGGAAACTCGACGTTTTTCTTTAAATTTTCACTTCTTATCGTAATTTAATTCGGGAATAATCGGAATATATATCTCTAACTTCACAAGTAGCTCTTCAAAAAAGTCTTCGTATTATTATTTCACGTGATTAATTAAAATTAATTAATAATTTTGAAAATATTTTGTTTTTCGTACTGTATACACAGTACGATTTAAGTGTTACCATCCACGTTTTAAGTTTAAATTTATTAAAAATGTCTTTTGAGAAAACTGCTAAAAATAAATTACAATCTTTACGATTGTATAAGTAAATTTAGAAAAACTAACATAAAAAGGATACGTATTCAAATAAATGAACGTCGAACGTGGTATACAAAAATCGTTGTTTTCCTGATCAATAAATTGTTCAAAAAAACCGAATTTGATTACTTCAACCTTCGACCTAAGAACAATTCGATAAGTTCGTGTTAGTCCAGTGCTCAAAGCGTGTCGTAAACCGCGTAGTGTACCCGATCTGGGGCATGGCAATATTATCTTATCGCGTTATTGGGATTGTTATTCGATACGTATCACGCGTTATTATTTCACCGGCACAGGTTCCCCTAGCGAAGACATTTTTCGAAAATGTACGAGCAACAATGGTTACATAATACTGCTCTCGTTGTATATTCGGTACGTTAATGCGTGAAAAGAGGAGTCTTATTAATATTTTAACCATTCGGAGTGGGCAGTATCGATGCTTATTGGAACACGAGTTCGAGCTCGTTTACGGAAGAATAACGAAATCGTGTTCGTGGCGATAGTGGCAACACAAACGAATTCATATTGTGGTGGCAACGTTAGTAGTGGATTGATAAGCGATAAACTTGTGTCGACGGCCGACCATTGTAAGTCGGAAGTGCGCGCGGATCGCGGGTATGACTACGTCCGTTCGCGAATTGCGTATTTACTTCGGCCGTCGTTCGTTCGCCGCAACGATAATTGTCTCGTAAGACGTGACGCGTACGTTTTGACTGATAACGAAATAGATTGGAGGCCGTCGTTCATCCCCATCATTAACGGTGGATGGTCAACGATTCGACGGATAAACAACAACAGGTAGGCAAGTTGGAACGCGACACAAACAATTCGAACGGCACCGTCGTGTATACTATAATTGAAAACTATTGGACCAACCCTACTTGACTTTATCGAAAGTATTCTGGCGTATCATGCACAAATCTCCGAATAGATACTTTTGATGACGATGTGTAAACACACTACTACCGCCCACATCAGTACGACGTCATAAAATAATGTGCGGGATATTTTGTTCGTTCGTCAGAGGGTCGGCTGCGTGCAGCGAGGTACATCTTTGTAGTGGCGCGCCGCCATACACCATCGTGAATATTACGATCATTATTGTACACAGGTCAACAAGTGTCGGTCGTCCCTGCAGAAAAGAGGCCCAGATATAGGTTCCACTTACCAAGTCAGTGTCAATGACTACACTGCGTTCTTTTCGGGCAACATATTGTGGATACAAGGAGATCATCCGACCAATCAGCCATATGTGGATCGTAAGGGCAATATACTTTTGTGGAATGGTGACGCGTATGGCTGGAATCTTACAGTATGTTATTCATGAACGACATCCACCTACCTATGTTCCTAGTTTAATTTGTTTGTTGTTTAAAAACATGTGTGTGTAGATGAACGCCAGTATTAAAGACAGCGATACGAAAATAATATCAGATTTTCTCTGCTACGAGGGCAACATGGAACTGTTAATGACTTCTGTGCGCGGTCCATATTCTATCATCTATTACGATTGTGAACAACAAATTTTGTGGGTCGGTAGAGATCCAATTGGACGCATCAGTCTATTGTGGAATGTTAGTGCAGACAAATTGATCATAACGTCGGTTGGACATAAAGATATCCCAAATCTAGAAGAAGTACCGGCCATTGGATTGTTCAAATTTGATTTGAACTCAGTCAAATTCAGTATAACGTTTAAAATTTAGAGTTTTAACAATATTCAAAGTAATTGTCTTATTGAAATTACAGACCCTCAATTATTTCAATGGTCACACATACATTATCAATCAAATTACAATGTTCTGAACGAATTGCAATATTTCAAACAAATCCGAGCTCATCAATCAACAAAACCAGAAGATTCTGTATTAAATAAGAATGATCAGTTAAATATGTCTGACCTTCTATTGCACCAAGAATTTTACACAAATGTCAATAGTCTGATACATTGTTTGACACAGTCAGTTGAAAAAAGGGCAACAATCATTCCGAAGGCTTGTAAAATGTGCGAGTTCAAATGTGATCATGCAAAAATTGCAATTTTATTTTCAGGAGGTATAGATTCAGCAATATTGGCATTATTAACTTCTAAATATGTTGAATCTGACGAGCCAATTGATTTGTTAAATGTTTCGTTTGAAAGGCTGACGGATTCTGGAAATTATGAAAGTCCAGATAGGCAAACATGTTTGACAACATTAGAAGAGCTAAAGAGCTTGTGTCCTACTAGGCGATGGAATTTAATAAAAGTAAGTAGGTATATAATTGAGAATTCATAGTTATACATTACACACATATTTATTAAATATATATACATATTTAGATAGATGTTCCAAATGTCGAATTACAACAAAAACGTTTTGACACTATACGTCATCTCATTTATCCTTTAAAAACTGTTCTGGATGATAGCCTTGGTTGTTCTTTATGGTTTGCATCTCGAGGACTCGGTAAATGTAATGGAAAATCGTATAAAACACCCGCTCGAGTAAGTAATTTCAAAAATGATATATTTCTAAATTTAAAAAAAAAAACGATTTGAAACAAAAAATTTTTGTCATATTAAAACCTTGAACAATATTTTGAATGAATATATAACTTTATTTGTTCTTATTAAATATGTTTTATGATAAATATCAAATACTTTTTAGAGTACAATTTTATCTCAAAAATAACTTATTAGATTGGAAAAATTACTCACTTGTGTGTTAAAATATTAATTGAAACATCTGTTTTTTAAATTAAAAAATAATTTTTAAACTATTATTAATTAGATTTGTATTCCATGTATTTATATGATTGTATATGTATTTGTAATCTACTTGTTAATAAAAATTAGAAATATTTTTTTTTAAATGTTTATAAACAAAACTATGTTTTTAACACAATTAAAAATATGTAATGGAAATATTAAACAAAGAAAATTTGTAGGTGTTGTTTTCTGGAATGGGTGCAGATGAACTATTGGGTGGTTATACGAGGTATAGGAAAATTTTACAAAGACACGGTTGGCAGTCACTGAATGAAGAATTTGATAATGATTTTGCTAAAATACCATCACGGAATCTTGGTCGAGATAACCGTGTGTGCTGTGATCATGGTCGTCAGTTACGTACACCATATTTAGACGAATATTTTGTAGAATTTGTTAGAGGACTTGCACCTTGGCAACGGTAACTTCAAATTTAATATTAAGTTGTACACTCGTTTATTAATAACTACTATCAAAATATTTTAGGTGTTGGCCTAAAGAACCATATCCAATCAATTTTGGTGAAAAATTATTATTACGATTAGCAGCTTACAAGTTAGGACTTGTAAATGTAGCTAATTTATCAAAACGAGCGTTACAATTTGGCTCGAGAATAGCCATTAAGAAAGAAAATGGAAGTGATATTAGCGATCGATTATAATTTATATATATTACACATAAATATACATTTAGAGAATTATGTTATTGTATGATTGATTGATTACAATATACACATATAAATATTTACAACGTATGTTTATTAATTTGAAAAAAATATTAGACACTTTTGAGATTTAAAAATAATTTTCTTAGTTAATTAATATTAAACTTTTTTATTAATTAAAATATCGTTTATTGCCCATTGGCTGACTAAAGATATTCGGTCAAATGAATGTTTGTCATTTTCGTGTAATTGTCTTATAGTAAATATTTGTAATTTGTTTTTTCCTTTTATGTGACCAGTACACCTATTATTAATTTACAATCAAGGTCACAAATTAAAAAAATAAAATAAAATGTAACGGAAATATAATTCTAACTCACAAAACCAACGTTCCTTTAATTATACTAGGCATTTTTCTGTCAATTTCATAAAATACACATACTATTGCCGAATTTTTACATTTGCTGCGTAAACAAAATATTTTTTCACATTTATTACTGCCAGTTTTTACAGAATCCATAATTCCTGTAAAACTTACGATTATCTTATACAAACAACGTATGTAACGTAACAATTAAAATGCGCACCAAATACTTGGTAAATAAATTTTGTCGGTTCCATAAACGATAACATTCGACTCCAGCGAGTTATTTGTTCGACATTCCCAACCAGAAGTCTCTGGCCAACGTCACTAACCCGTTTAGATTGATCGTTACGAACGTTTTTGGACGTTGACGGTACCGTCCTAGGTATTAAATGTAAGTCGCGGAAAGAATTGAATTAGGCGAGATTGAAATCGAACCAGGTACCATCGTTGTCGTACAAACGAGTTTCGTAAGTAAAAAACACTCACTCGGGATCGGTTTGACCAGGTCGCGTGTATGGATGAACACGTCCATCGCTGCCGCTCGATCTGTTGTTCATGGTGTCGTCGCTTGACCGCCAGTGTGCGTTCGGGACGATAGAAAACAAACGTACCCCGTCCGCAACAACATACACGATCGGGAAACACCGTCGCCGTTCCACCAAAACGAGCGGCGCGTCCCGTACAAGTCGATCGGTTTCGATTTGGCGGGCACGCGTACATAGTGTAACCACCTCGACGAGACGATATTTTCCCACGCGCCAATACTGCGCCGACAACGATGATAAGAGACCGCCGCCTTTGCCGTATCGCCCGCGCTCATACCAACGTGTTGTAGCGTTATTATTTTTTTTACTTAGCTCCGATTATCGTTTGTTTGTTTTTATTTTTCGCGCAGTTCGTTGATAACTCCATCGACGCGATTACTTGAGTTCGATTCTTCGCGTTCTCTCGTCGCGAATAACGACTTTATTCGTTCGCCATATTAGACGCCCCGTCATTTCGATATTTTTGTTCACGTCGTCGTCGTCTTTTTAACCGTTTTTATCGATGTACGCCGCCACAGATTTTCACCGTCCAACAACAATTTTTCCTAACCGCCGACCGCCCGCCCGTTCGCGTCGTTGAACGGTTCGCCGTTCGACGGACTTTTTGTCCTCTTCCGTTAGGTACGGACGGTTTTGCCTGGAGATTCGCGGGACCTCCCGAACTCGAAATTTCGTCTCTGGGGTACGTATTTGTTATTGGGGGTTTCTTTACCGTTTCGTGTTACGGATTTGTCGAAAATTCGCTTCTCGCGCGTACGCGAGCATTTCAAATACGATATAACGATGTATTGTCTCATAACGCCGCCAAACTTATTCGCGTTCACCCGCAATTTTCCGTAATTTGAATACTCCGGATAAATATCAAAAAGAAAAATGATGCGAAGCACTCGATAACGATCATCAAATATCTGTAAGGACATGTAGTTATATATTTTAGGTTTGTTATTAAAATAGCGGACAACTACATATGGTTCGTCTGTTATTCTAATTAAATATGTTGTATTCGTAAGTATATTAGTTACCTGTTAATTTTAAGTCGAAAAAACTTCTAGTTAGAAGTTTACTCGATGATCATAAAACAATTCTGACAACCCGACAATCAGTATTTAAGTACAAAAAAAGCTTTCTATCTACAAATGGTAAATTTAACATATGCTTGGAAATGAGGTCTTTATACGTAATTATATTTTTTATAAATATTGTATAATTCTTTGCGGTGTTACAAATATTCTCCATTATAGATCCTTAGGATTTTCTATTATATACGTATATAATTTAAAATAAATAACTTAAAATTGAATTTTCGCCCTATGATAGTAATTTCTAACAATTATGTATCTCATTTCTTTAGACACTTTTATTTTATTCCATACGCAATAACAAATCTTGAAAATATAATTTAATATTTTGTTATATATCTTTAACTCACCAACGTTATATTATATTTCAAAAGATAGAAAAGGATCACTTTAGTACCTCAAAATGGATCAAATGTTACCAAGCCCTGGGTTCAGTATTCCCAGTATTGGAACTCCAGTACATCAACCCGAAGAAGATCAACAGATAATGCACATGCCTTCGTTACAGCCTCAAGGTTTGGCCATGAGTACTAGTAGTTTGCCGACTCAACAGCAGTCGATGAACAAAATATATCAGACTAATAACATGGGATATGCCACACCACATAGTATGATGCATTCACAAACCCCTGTAATTTTTAATTCTCTATCATTATATATTTCCTTTAATACAATAATAATAGTTCAATATATTTCCTTAGGTACATCAAAGTATGCCATCTTTAACATCTATCAGTTCAGGATCTTCAGCCATACCGGCACTACAAACTATTCAAAATCCAGCAACACCTGCTCCAATGACACCTATGACGCCAGCTTCGGCTGATCCAGGAATTGTACCACAACTTCAGTATGTTGTACATATATATATAACTACATATATTTCATTCTCTTTAATTTAAAGGAATATAGTGTCAACAGTAAATCTTGGATGTCGACTTGATCTGAAAACAATCGCTTTACACGCTCGTAATGCTGAATTTAACCCAAAACGATTTGCTGCTGTTATAATGAGAATACGTGAACCGCGTACCACAGCTCTTATTTTTAGTTCTGGTAAAATGGTGTGTACTGGGGCAAAAAGTGAAGAAGATTCTAGATTGGCAGCAAGGAAATATGCTAGGATCATTCAAAAGCTAAGTTTTCCTGTGAGTTCCTTTTTAAATTAAGATCGTCATTCAATACACATTCAATATATGTTTATATTTTTTATAAGGCAAAATTTTTGGATTTCAAAATCCAAAATATGGTTGGCAGTTGTGATGTTAAGTTTCCTATTCGTCTTGAAGGATTGGTACTTACTCATGGCCAGTTCAGCAGGTTATTTCTATTTTTAACAATATTTGTTGGTTTTAAATACTAATATAAATTTGTTTCTTTAAACAGTTATGAACCAGAATTGTTTCCTGGTCTCATTTATCGAATGGTTAAACCACGTATTGTCTTACTCATTTTCGTATCAGGAAAAGTTGTACTAACGGGTAATTAATTAATCATCACGATTATTTATTACGTTTACTAAAACTACGCAGTATATTTCAATAGATTCTACAATTGCTTAGTTGTTTTTTATTAGGAATTAAACAATATTTATATACATATATATATATTTATAGGTGCTAAAGTACGTCAAGAAATTTACGACGCCTATGAAAATATTTATCCAATATTGAAGAGTTTCAAAAAAAACTGAATGTGAACATCGATTTGTTTTGGTTAGGTTGTGTATTTTTTTAATAACCAATCATTAAATTACATTATTCTTGATTTATTCAGTTATATCTTCGTAATTTAATTATTTAAACATTAAATTGTATATATGTCTACAAATATTTTTTGATTGTTATTTTCATATATAAATAAATTATACACTTTGAACTTATTATGTATTCGTAATAAAAATCTATTTTGAATATTATATAGTTACGAATGATATAAATTATACTACTTTCATTTGTCGTTAATTAAATTAAAATTTATTAAAACATAGTTTTTACATTTCAACCGTAATTTAAAAAAAAATAACGATTTTACACAATTAAAAAATATTCATAGAACTCAACGTAAAACGTTAATAGTTTCACTATTCATAATGAAACCTATACATTTTAGATTAGTATAAATTATACACTCAATTTCCCAATTACTTAAAACCTTATCTTTTAGTATACATTAAGGACTGTGTTATTAAATTATAACCTTACTAAAACTCTGTAATTATTGAAAATATTTCAAATACAAAATGTATTGTTTGAAAATATATTTAATTTTTTTTACGCTCTTGCGTGTAACACATCAGATTTAATAAATTGAAACTGAAAAGTTAATGTTAAACATTCGGTAAGTAATTAAAGTTTCATTTAATTTTGAAATTAGTATTAATAAAAAATGTAAATATAACAATAAGATATTTATACGCTTTTGCATATTTCATGTAGAATGATATTATCTACTTATTATTTTTAAGGGCTCGACAGTTAGCAAATGATTGAAAGAATAACGGTTTTTAATTAAAATAATGTAACATTAACAATGTAAAAGCGTATTATTATACCGTGTATTGTATTTATTTTCTAAATTCATATTAACAATCGAGAATCTTTATGAAACGTGAGTAATTGTTTTCTTACAATTTTTATTTTTTAACGTCGGTAATCTTTTAATGATACTTTTTCTTTTATGCTTGACGTTTCATCCCATTTGTGTTAATACCAAATACAAAAATATTCATAGTATCAAACAACACATTTTACTGCGTCAAGAATACAAATACACGCGTGTTGACCAAAAACACGAAATTCGTCAAAACGCTTATCTACCATATGGATGAGGCGCTCCAGCAGCTTTAGCATTAGTCTTCATTCCTGGAGGTGGTTTGGGCATCATACCCATTGGAGGTGTATTTGGCCCCATACCAGGAGTTACTGGTCTACCAGTTGGTGGCACCATCATACCACCAGGCGAGACTTGTGGTACCATCGGTTTTAAATTTTTTCCCATACTTATGGCAGACACGAGTGTATGCAAGTCGGCAACTGAAGAGGTTTGTCCAATGCCGACACGAGCTCCTGTTTCCACTTCCCATTCTTCCCTGGCTTTAGATACCAGGTCTAAGACGTGATTGACGACTTTGTTAAATGCCGCCAGTTGTTTCTGCGCCGTTTCGAATTGTAAACCACTGGCTTTGTGTTCGACCTATAACAATTTTAGTAGACGTTGAATCGCGGAAATTAACACGTTATTCACTACTATCTACTTTTGTCGAAAATTTCTGACATATATATATAATATCGGGTCATGATAAAAAAAAAAATCGATACGACGCCCTCTTGGGAAAAAAATTACGTTTATTCAAATATCGACAACAATCGTGTGCCACGCACTAACTTGTTTTCATTATAAACGATAGTCGGGGTAATGTTTGACAAAAGCGCATATAGTAGCGAAATTGTCGGAAGACGATCCAGAAATTAATACGCCACTGACCTGCATGAGTTTGTGTTCGACCTCGGGTTCGGTTTTCGTGCGCAAGAAATCGGGCACGATGTCATGGGTCAGAGCCGATACGCGATTTTCGGTGATCCGAGCCAGTTCGTCGTCACGTTCTGGGTTCAACATCAAAGGCAACACACTGTAGTTGCGCAATTGCGGGAGTTTCTCGTAGGAAAGGTACTTCATGATGGCCGTGTACTGTGTGGAGAACACGGCAAACGTGTCGAGCACCGTTGTCCAGCTAACGTTATCCCGTTCGTGTTCCAACTTGAATATCAGCGCGTAAATTTGGGCTTTGAACTCGTTTAGTTTGCTCTGGTAGTTTTCGAGGACCAATTCCAGTTGTTTGTCCTCGCGTTGCATTTTCGGAAATCGGTTTGTCTTTTAGTATTTATTCACGCGACGTAACGAGAACAAAGCTCGTTCGTAACCGACTTCGCGCGATTTATTCGAATATTATGAAACGACCGAGCGCATTTGGCGGACGCGCGCCACGGTTTCGACCAACTGAGATCAAAAGAGCCAGGCGTAAACTTTGGCGTATACGGTCGACGTCGATTTACTTTTTTTATAAATAAAACGACGAGCCGCGGACGATCTAATAATTTATCACGAAACTCGTCGATGATTTTATCTTCGCGATATACGATAAAACCATAGTAGTAGACTACGATAACAATTTATATCGTCTTTGGAAATTCTAGAGCTTTCAGCGTGGAGATTCGAAGTATTATGCGTATATATGTTCTTACTCTGTAGCCCGTGGTCACTGTCGTTGTACGACCGATTGCGGTGCACGCGTAAAGGGATTTCTCGATGGTGCGGTGGTGGATCGAGGGTAACGACGAACGCCCTGGATTATTTTTGTCCGTTTCGGACGAGTCACTCGGTAACGAAGAACGTCGTGTCGTCATCGCGTATACACGAGACATCGTGTACTATGTACATAGCGGAGACGTACGTGTTGGAGTTTTTTTGGAAAAATCGGTCGTCCGGTTTCGAAAACGCGCTCTTGACGGAAACGAAATCGTCGCGTACGAACGTGACGTGAAACGGCGACAGCGGCTCGGCACGCGAAAACTATATTGGAAACAATATGTCGAAACGACAAAACGCTTGTTCAAGTCCAAAAAACGTACAACGGCGTCTCGAATTGCCGTCGAGTATTACTCGTGACACGAAATGTCGCGCGGCATTTACGAAAAACGAAAATTTTCGTTCGCCTCCGTCACCCGTACGTGAACTCCGGCGTACGGTTAACGCACAAATCTGATCGTGGGACCAATCCATCGCGTGGCCAAATCATTTCGTATTACCGACTGCGCGACTGCCCTTTGAAACGTCGAATTTATTACGATTTGTACGAACTGTGTGCCGCCGACGTTTCTATAGAAATGTTGTCGTTCCGGAATTGGTCTCGATTGGCCGACGTTATTGTATAATAAAGTTGTAACGAACGCTCGACGAAGACGGAAACGTGCACGCGCGTATTGGACGTGCTGGTTGAACGGGACGAACAAATTCGTCCGTCGCGCGGTCGACAATTGGAACAGTTCTTGTCCATCGTGAGACGACGTAAAAAATAGCGCGGCGTACCGGATTCGACGAGAACGGCGAACACTTTCATTCCATAAATATTGCCTTCGAATTTCGCCGTGGGACCTGTTCACTTAACCACCTAATATGTCCGTGGAGATCAGCTCCCGGATCCCCTGCCTGTGGGCGCACCTGAGCACTTCGCCCATTCCGGCCAGTGTCGCGTCTCTTTCTCAATAATCACGGCCGCCTGATGGCTGTTCGCGTAGGGCGTTGGTGCTATTTTGTAAAATACTCGGGCAGATTTTCGTTAAAAAAAAAAATCGCAAATTATCGACGGATGGAGTCTAAAAGCTAACGAGCGAAATACACGCGTCGAGGTTCAAGTGGCCAATCGTTTTCCATTAGACGCGTTCCATTCGCCGCCGTTCGCTACACGCGTTTTTAAACGTCCGAACGTCGTTCCGTACTTTGGCCGTAGCGCGGGCACACATTATGCCTAACCGCCGCCGCCGTCCCGCCCGAACGCTCCCGGAGCTTATGCACGCAGGTGTTGGACGTGTATGTCCGGTTTTACGGCCACCCCGTCCACAGGCAAGTCGCTCGCGTAAATCCGATCGGAAAAAACTCGTTCGCGTTTTCCCATTTATTTCGTACGCCGAGGTCGGATTTACATTTGTCCCACGGGCGACCGCCGTCGGTGAATATTGTTCGGACAAAGCTGGCTACGGTAACATACCTAATCGAAAGGTGTTACTCGACATCCATCCCGCAAAAGCGACATGTAAGATAATTGCATACGCGATACAAAATGCTCTTTCGATAATCCTCGAAACGGTCCGTCGACCGTTTATTTTTCAAAATATCCAATCGACACTTCGCGAATCTTTCGCGTAAAACCTCATCAGCTGTTTGGTTGGCAATCGCTAAGTCCCAAATTTTATTTAGCTCCGCTAAACGTAATTGTATTGTTCTCTGTCAGTCTTTGTTTATTCGCAAATGGCATCTTATCGCATTTCAACAGACTTAACATACACACACACATAAGCCCGCGCATATATTGGAAATATGAAGTGAAACACAAACGATATTTGTTTAACGAAATTCGTTTTGTATCGCGCTTTAGACTTTATTCGCGTAAGCACTGAAGCGTGGTAGAAAACTATGCGGTTTACGTCAGGAACGGAATGAGTGACGGATAAAATAAACAAAAATACAACGACGGTACGGATTGTTATGGTAACAATTGTTACGGCACCGACGCCACGACTGGTTGTGTATATGGCCAGTAGAGTTAAAAGGAACTGAATAGTACTTAATTGCCATTGGGACAGGGAACTCTTCAAGACAAACTGTACTTATAGACGACCTCCATTCCCAAAAAAAAAAAATTAATATAACCGAACGACTCGTTCATTTCGTCCGTAAACACTTTTTCATATATTTGTGCCTAACGTAGCGGCGTTTTTGGAAATGTCCACGATTTAAAGTTCGTTTTTTTTTTTTTATTACGTTTAAGTATTGAATTCGTCGGCCAAACGTCTAACGAAAGCTATGACTCTCGATATCTGTATTCCCCACTCGTATATCGTGTGTATGTGTGTACGCCTGACCCACAGACCGAACGGGCGTGTCCAAACTTACGCACGTTTGTCGGCATTTCTCGTCACGGAGGAGTTGCAAATATTTATTTGGCGTAGTCGGTAGTAGCGTGTTTGTACAAAACGAAATGCCGAATATTTTATTCGTCGTTTATTTAAGCGAAAAAATATAAATACGAAAACGTCCGTCACAAGTGTAGTATTTTTTTTATGACGACCGAACAATAACAACACGACTTCGCGATAGCATTCCCAAATCGTTGCGTTTTACACCGTTAGTGGCGAGAGGGGCAGGGAAATTTAATCGACGATTTGATGACGAACGACGTGGCGATCGATGGACTCCTCGCGGCTATTTGTATCGTCCACCGTATCCGTTAGTGTATCCACCCCGATTACTGTACCCGCGGAGAGCACGGAAAGATAAAAAGCGTTTTAGTAATTTTACTATCCATAAAATATCGCGCGTCGCGGTTTTCGATATGTACGTAAAAACAAAACCAGCGGCGGCGGCGACGACGACGACGACTAAAAGATCGTAATTACCGGTTACCTCATTTTCCGATCGTCGTTTTTCCCGTTAAATTCGTTCTTAAAAATTAGAATTTCGATATAATATTTACGAACTGTGGAATTTACGGCGACTATCAATATTTTTCGTAAATCACGTTTAATTCGTATTTGTTACTCCGTATACGGGGTACGACGTAAATTTGTCGAACGGAATAATTTTATTTCGAATTTTGTTTTTCGCCCAACAAACACAACAATTTTTAGCCGCGTAAACGCGCTCGACTGTAAATATATTTTTTTGATATTATAGCCCAACAATTATCGCGCTTTATCGTGATTATTAATAAATTAAATATATATATCGATATTAAATTAATTTTATTAAAAGTATCGTTAGCCAATTTGAAAAAAAGTAAACCGATAGGTTTAATTAAATAAAATAGCGGTTAACGAATATTTTAACAGTAAGGACACAAGAAAAAAAATATTTTACACGCATAAAAGTTTGATTTATTTTTAATTTTATATATATGTATTTGTACATAGATTACAGATATAAGAATAATTTCAATAACTTTATTAATGTTTCTGTTGCACACCGGCTAATACAGTTTTAAAGTTTTAAATAAAATACTATCGATGGTCACGTACTACTTGTTGGCGGTATAAAATTTATAATTAATTTTAAAACTATTATAGCGAATATCGGAATCGATTAAATTACGGCGCTTTAATGTAAATAGAATATTTCGGAACATTTTAAGTTTACTTCATATAGAGAACTTTTTAAACTTTTTAGACATTTTAAATCGATAAATAAATTTATATATGTTAGTAGTTTGTACTTTTTGTTTGCGTATAACGTGAAACAAACGTGCGTACACAATTTTTGACACGAAAACCGAGTACAGAAAATTTGACACATAACTGACGCTTGAGCAAATACGTAAAATGCGAAATTAAACTGACTGGTGGAGTTAACTGGAGGCAGTTGTGCCGCACGTACACGTTATTAAATTTTGGATTATTCTCTCGTACGTCTCTTTCGTGTCGTGTTTATTTTAATTAATCGAGGTTGGAAAATTATTATTTTTCGTTACACATTCGTTAATTATTCGCGCACAATAAAACGTGCTATTAGATACAAAATAACATAATTGGACAAAATTGTAACAATTAAAAATAGCTACTACTTTAAGATTAGATATATATATATATACTTTTAATAAATATATATATTTGTGTGTGTGTACAAATAGACCATAACCGTAAGATAATATATGTCGAAAACAATTTACAAATAATAATTATATTAGACAATAGTTTAAAATTTAAGTATTCGTTTTATATATTATGTATTCGATTGCGGATTATAGTTAATAAAGATAATATAGAAGTGTTTTTAACGTAACAACATACTGTTTAAACATGAATATAATAGCACCGAGGACGTGGAAGTAGGTTTGAGCGCGTTTATAATACAATACAACGGCGCATTTGTCAGAGTTAGGCAAAAGCCAAGTTAAAAAAATATACTTTTGAAAATAATAACAACTCAAACGATAACACAATCCTCAAAATTAGGGTTCTGTTTTTTTTGTTTAAAACAACGTTACAAGTTAAACTAGTTAATCTTAAATAACAATTAGTTAATATAATATATATATATATATACCTCTTTCTCGTTAGGTAAAAAAAAAATTTTTCATTATTTTTTTTTAGGCGATTCATTAGTATTTACTACAATAATAAAATTAGAACAGTAAACAAAGACTAGACATAGGAACCCTACAAAAAACGTTTATATTGGTACGTGAATTTTTAATTATATATCGGGAACGGAAAATAATATACGTCGTTAAATTAAAATACCATGGTGGTTAAAAAACGCTCGTCGTAATTAGAAATAAGAGTCGCGTGAATTTTTATTTTCTTTATACTTTCATTATACACGACCACTGTTACTCCTCGTTCAATTAACAAAAGTTACGATCTTTAGAATAATAATTATATACGAATGTATATATATATATCGCGAAATTTATAACGTATTTTGTAACAAATGTATGTTTAAAATTTTGCTCTCAAAATCATCTCGCATTTCTGAATTTAAATATACAAGCGAATATTACAATTAAATATTATTTTAAAAAAAACAAATTAATATAGTAAAATATTCTCGACCGACGAATACAACAATAATAATACATTTTATCGATTAAGATCAAAATTGAAATAAATTTAAAAATATATCACAGTAAAAACAGTAATTTTATTTTTTATTTGGCGTAAATCATCAACACGTGTTCCTTATATGCTATTTATCGGTATAATACGAGAGGAGCTTTTAAAAATTAATTTAAGAAAAAAACCGTACGTTATATATATATGTGTGTGTGTGTTTCGTAATTTCGCGAGATTTCGATAAGCGTATTAAAAATTATGGGGCACACGTATCGATGTTTGGGTTAAAGAATTTTGGTAGACGAGTCCGTTAGGAATTTAAAATTACCGACAGTTAGAGAAAGAAAATCGGGGGCGCGGGGGGGACAGGGGGAGATTTGAAGTCCAAACGCGACGTGACTGCGTAGTTAATGTATATATATATATATATAAAGAAGAAGGCAAGTGAAATCGGCGTAGCGCGCGGAGTAGTTGTGTGAAGCGCCCCTCCTCTCTATTGGACGGCGTGGTTGCACTGCAACAGTCGTACAATAGACGGATCACTTTTGGCGCCTTCGATGAACTCCTCCAACGACAAACGGCCATCGTTGTTCTTATCCATCTGCCTGAATATCTTATCCGTTCGCTTCTCCGGCGTCGATTCGTCTTCCGGCATTTTCATTACGGTGCCCACCATCTTATAAATGGCCTGCGTAATTTATAATCGTAACGATCCGTTCGTAAAAAATGACTACCGTGTACAATATACGTATATATGGGAAGAATATTATTACCGTAACGATTTCCAACATCTCCTGTCGCGAAATGAACCCGTTGCCGTCCAGGTCGTACATGCTGAACGCCCATTTCAGTTTCTGTTCCAATTTTCCGCGCGACGTCACCGACAAGGCGCAAAGGAACTCCCTGAAGTCGATGGTGCCATCGCTGTTCGCGTCGAACGTTCGGAACACGTGCTCTGCAAACTAGTTTGGGCGGGAGAAGAAAGAGTGAGAGAGAGAGAGGGTAGTAGAATGCGGTGTTCAACATTTCCCATTAGGTTAATTAACGGTTTACTTTGGACGCGTCGCCGTAGGGAAAGAAATTGCCGTAAATTTTCTTGAACTCTTCCACGCTCAAATTACCGCCCGGACAGTCCTTCAAAAAACCTTTGTACCATTCTTGAATCTCGGCGTCTAAAATTTTACGGACGAATCGTTGTCATAAAAGGGACGGGAGGGGACGGAGTTACTTAACGAGTAATTTTCGTCGTTCGTAGCGATTATCATCTCGATAACGCCAGTTGTGCGAAACTTACCGGAAAATTCCGTGTTCTGTCTGAGGTCTTCCAAGACCTCGGGCTTTAGCTTGCTGTTCTGTTTTCCCATTATTTTATCTAACTTCGAGACGTGTACTCGTCGTCGTCAAGTACCATTTAGGCTTTCATGTTCGTAATCTGTTTGAGAGTTACAACAATCCTGTTATAAATATATATGTATTTTGCGCACAGATTTAAAATAAAAGCGTTTCCTGGTCGGTCAACGGTTAGATTAGACCATTTTGCGATTAGGTATGACGGGAGGAGGAGGAGGAGGAGGAGGAGGACGATGATTGTTCTCGAGGTAGCGACGATCGAAAAGAAAAACACGGTTTTTTTTTGTTTTGTTTTCGAGACGTCGGAACGAAATAAATTTTAGTTTTTGATTCATCTGTTAACCATACACAGCGCTCAGAGCAGAAAAGAAATTATAACATTTCCTAACCTTAAAAACTAAACGACTAAGCTAGTTTTTTTTAGTTTAAACTTCTCTTAGCTTACGTATGTATAACGAATAGAAAATAAAAATAGTTGCCACATCGAACGTTTTTTTTTTTTACAATTTGTGCAGAAAAATGTACGCGTCGTATAAAAAACGAAGTAAAGACAATTCAAAATGGTTCGGTCGGTCTGTTTCCATATTATTACAATAGCTAGACACGTTACACTAATTATATATAAACGTATACAACTACAATATTATTTGTCGATTCTATTTACGTATGTACTTATATTCACTCGTAATAAGTATAAATAAATATATACGTACATACGTAAACGAAAGAAAAAACGGATTGCGAAAAGAGAGTAATATTTAAGAAAAACATCGTTCTCGACACCGGACATTTCACACTATGCATGATAATACGCCTATAATAATAATAATAATAATAATAATAATAATAACGGATTGTACAAATTGGTGTGTAGAAAAATTCTCGATTAATAATATTATTAACCCTAGGTCGTTTAAAATTAGTATAGTAAACTAGATCGAAACGAACGACGATCGTTCGTGTCGCGTAATAAATATAGCGAACGAGAATAATAAAATACACGCGGTGTGATACGTTATGTGTATGTATATCGAAAGAGAGAGTTAAAATATACGTATATAATAATAAGAAATAGCTATAAAAATATTACGCGCGCGTGCGTTCTCGGGACGAAAAACGACGATAACGCTGAAGATATGTCGCGCGCGGTCGGTGGAGACGGGCAAAAGAGACGAGAGAAATACGCGAACACGCCACCGGGGCATTCGTCGTCGAACACGCACGTGTGTGGTGGTGGTGGTGGTGACCGATAAATAAAATTTAATATATAAACCGATAAAGCGCTTCCCTTTGCACACACACACACACACACGCGTACAATTAACTATAACGTTTACTTTTTCGCACGGAGTAATGGTTAACATATATATATCGCGAACGGTTACGAATTGATATATTTCGGTCGCGCGCGCGTATAATATTACGTAAAAAAATAAGTCGAAGGTATATAGAACTGATAACGACGATGATAATAATAATAAAACGTTTAACCGAAACGATAATAAGAGTATAAAAAGAGTAAAACGTATTTCGTAATTTTGGTAACAGACACTTTGGTTGCGATTTATTGCTAATGGAATCCAAAACAATATATATATATATATGTGTGTATATATATATATACGGTGCACCATTGACGAAATAAAATAAAAACGAAAAATCAAAATAGAATAAGAAATCTAAATTAACGCGGTTATATTGTTTAAATATATATATACGTAAATTGGTCCAAGAAATATATGTATCTTAAAATTACAAGCGGCTTAACGAACCAGCCAAGGTATATATTTATAATAATGTATTATATATATATATATATATTAACGGGTAATAATTGATAAGATTTTGTCGTACGAGATTGCAGCAGCAGCAGTATTCGCGTTTTGTCGCGCACGTGTAAATGGTATTCGCGAGAGATATTTTTGATTTTTAAACGGATACTATGTAGTTGAGTGTTCGGTTTTTGATATACACACGCGCGCGCATACGTTCGAACCCGCGCGACGTGACTTCTTAATTGAAAATCCAGTCGTATTTTCTTTCTCTACGTACGTATTTTTTTCCTTTTTAATAAGTCGAGGTTCGTTTTATTCTCCCACCCAATCCCTTCCCTCCCCCCCACGGGGTTTTGATTTTGGTGTTTTTTTTTACAGCCAACGATATCGAAGTAAAACTATACAAAAAAAAAAAGAAATAAAAAACAAACGACTACGAATCCGGCGAACGTGTTACAATATAATATATAAACGATAATAATACCTATCGCCGCTGTGTTTTGAGCTTCGTTGCGCTGGATTTACTGTGAAACCTGTTGTGTGTTTAAACGGAAACGACGCGGGGTTCTTTCGGGGGGGGGGGAAGGGTTAATAAATGGAACGACAATAAACGGGAATGTGCGCGGAAAATTATTTATACGAATACACGCGACAGCGTCTCTCGGTACCCCGGGCCGAATAAATCATAAGTGGAAGCTAACTCGAGATTCGGGAAATTATTATTACTCGCGAGTGAGTCCCAAGGACGGGCGAGGGTTGGTCGACGTGTTTGAATATTACTACGGAAGGTATATACGCAAATCGAGACGACGGCGCGGGCGGCAACCCGCGGAGACACAGACGACACGCGTCGCAGTATATTACCCCTCCGCGTTCACCCACAAATTCGTCGGCCAACCGGCGCGAGCGCAACCCCGTGTACGTTCCAATTATGTACGTGTAGGTACCGTGGACGAATATGATGAACCCTCTCTATTCAGAGACAATCGTAAGGAAACGAGATCGGATTTTTTTTTTTTTGGTATCATTTTCGTTATTTTTATTATTTTTTTTTTTTACGATTTTACGTTATTTTTTTTTTTAGTAAAAACTGGTCGACTCGTGTGTTTGTTTTATGGGTTTTGGCACCGACAAAGGCGTACCCTACGGGGCGAGAGAAAAAAGATATATATATAAAAAAAAAAAGAAAACGCGACGAAATATATTATATATTATGGGCTTGCACGCTAGCCGGGGGCAGTAGTAAGTTATGGCGCGAGCATTTTGGACAGCTCTTCGTCTTGCAGACAGCCTTTAAGGAATTCGTCTTGGGTTAGCTGCCCGTCGTTATTCTCGTCCATTTTAGCGAATATGTTTTTGGCTCGGTCTTCGGCGGAGTCAGCCGGACGGTTGGACGAACACGCGCCCAACATATCGTAGATGGCCTTTAAAAAAAAAACGACGAAAATCAGCGCGCGACGTCCATTCCTCCTATATTTCTAATCGAACAAAGTACCGGCACGGACGGAAAACGCCAAGAACGTCGCCGTCCACGCGATTTTTATTAACTTTTCGGTTTTTTCGACCGTCCGTGTTTACCCCGTTACACGTCTCACTAATGTGTTATATATATGGAAAACATATTCGGATTCGTTAGGTTCGATTCGCGTACGGACGAATAACGAATTTTTTTAAAACTAAATTCGTACTTGATCGTGTTTTTTTTTCCGAAGGAACAAAATAAAATTGGTCCCCATTAATCCCCCTAAGAATCCACTCGGTGGTACTCTAGTCTCTCAACTCCAGTTCTTTTTTTATCTCTTTTCTATGGATCCCAGGACATATGGGTATCCGCCGGATGATGTGACCTTGCCAGTTCCACCAACAACGTGTTTCTGTCAGCCCCTCCATCTTCCGCTTACTTCATTACACGGATCACATTGCCGTTCTTCGCCGATCCAATCACCGAATTATGGGAACAATGAACGAGTAAACCTCTCGCCTTTTTACACCTCCGTTTTTAAAATTATTTGTCCATAATTTCCTATTCAACCTTGGTTATACTTCCAAAACACTTGTCGACGGATAGCGGGGGAGATCCAACGGGAAACTCATGTGTATACGTCGTATACACGTGTATACGGACGTCCACAGATCCGAGAATTGTTTTTCGAAATTCCGATCGGAAGCGTACGGTTACGTTATCGGCGGTCGCGAACGTATTTTCGGACTCTTTATAAAAACCGAACGTTTACACGTTTTTTCCGTTTGTCGCCGGTAGGTGGTGGTGTATTAGGTTTATTGTCACGCAACTTTTCGCCGAAACCCTGGCGCGCTGCCACGGCGGTTTGTTAGGACGCGGCGCGTAAAATAACGTATTTCATAAATCCCCCTCGTACCTGAACGATTTTCGTCATCTCTTGAATGTCAATGACACCGTTGCCGTCCACGTCGTACATTCTGAACGCCCATTTCAGTTTTTCCTCCGGTGTACCGGACGACGTGACGTCTATGGCTAACAGAAATTCCTGTAACCGAGCGAAATAATCCATCCGGGACGTTTTAAATAACGGTCGCCTCGCTGTTGTTGGCTACGGGGGGTGGGAACGAGGGACTACTAGCGAATGCGTGCGGTAGGGTGGTGAGGGGGTAGTAGTTAGTACACGCGGAGGGGTGTGTGTGTGTGGATGGGGGAGGGGTAGTTCGTCGGCCTCGCCGTTATGAATAATAAAAGTCGTCGACGTTTCGGTATTGAACGCGATCGGGAAAAGGGTTGGCGGCTGGTGCGCGCGGTCGGCGCAAAGTTCGTTTGACGGCCATTAGGGGACGCGCGTGTAACGACGTTATTATTAGGCGCGTCTCGCACGGGCGAGTTTCGTACGGCGGTAGTTGGTGGTGGTGGTAGTGGTGAACGGGGGGGGGAGGTTGAGGGTGCGACCAAAACGGTCGCAAAGTCCGAACGGACGAACTACTACTCACTTTGAAGTCTATGTAACCGTTTTTGTCCATGTCGAATGTCCGAAACACGTGGTCGCAGAATTCTTCGGCGTTGCCGCTCGGAAAGAACATTTTGTACATGTCCACGAATTTGGCCGGCGTTAAACGACCGTTCGGACAGTCTTGCTGAAACAACGTAAAGCACGCGCGCGCGCGTACAATTATACCGTAAATACACAGGGCGTATAGGTGTCGCGGATTTATTGGGATTTCGCGCCGTTTCGAGCGAGCGCCCGAATCGGAACGTTACGCGAGTAAACACTACCAAACGTATTCGATTCGCCGCTCTATTTACGGCGACCGCGAGAGAGAGCAACGGAGGGATACCGTCGTCGTTCGTCATAAAAATTACTCGGACGATATCGATCACGTCCAGGGTGGAGGGAGGGAAGTCGTTTCTGTCCCCCTCCGTTGGTGGTAAATCCCATTCGGCGAAACTGTCGTACTACCGATACAACGGTATAAACTCGATTAACCGCGTTAATAATGGATAATCCGAAAATCGTAATTATTTTCGTTCGATTATTTATTAAAACCGTCTTTAAAAGAGTTCGCCGCGTCTACATCAACCGACGTTTATTCGCCTTATAATTCGCGAATTCCGCGACGAGATTTAAATGTGTACAACGATCCGTTGCGCTTTCGCCACGAACGATTCGTCGCCACCGCCTATTTGTCTAGATTAACGCTTTCTCACGGAGCAAATATATCGGTTGCGTCTAGTGGATCGTTATTGTAAAAACCGAACAATAATACAAAGCTTTTTCTAAAAGTTCGTTTTTCGACGGTTTCTTCGTCGCTTTTCCCCGATTACTCACCCGTAAGTTGCGCGAGTGTATTTCGAAATTGTACCGGTATTCTTCTTCAAATCGCTTATCGTGGATGATATTGTACCTACACATCCATCAGCTAACGGTCGGCTTCTTTTTTTAACGAACCTCTGTCTAACCTAACACGCGGAGTAACAACAATCGGTGGTGGTAACTAACTAAAACAATAACGAAAGTAACGTCCAGTTCCGCGCGACACGTGTCGCGTACATTCCATTTGTATAAAGTTACTCGATGGCGGTTGGTAGGCGGGGATAACCGAGGGCCGGGATAATCGAGTGTCGGCTGAATTTCGAAAAACGCGCGTCCAGTCCGCGGGCGTTAGACCACGCCGACACGGACGTTTTCCGACGTGTCGTTATTCGGGATTTTCGCGGCGCGCCGACTACTTCTTCCCGAACGAAACTTTTCGCGCGACTGCTCGCGTTAATAATATACAAAGGGGGGGGGGACAAGTTCGGGCAGTTTCTTCGGTTTCATTTACGGAAAATGAACCGAACCCGCTCAGACGAATCGTTATTTTCGGTAAAGCGGTTTGACGCGACGTTTATTATAATTAACGAACAGAACGAATATATACGGTGCCCCGGGCTTATCGCGTGTCGCTACTGAAATGTACGGACGATTTAACGAAACGTGAGTGTTATTCCCCCCCCCCTTTCTCGGTCTCATTTCGACGGTTCTCTTGTTGCGTTTGTTTTATCGCGCTTAAGGAAATTGCCGGCAAAATCGAAAAACGTGTCAAAGGGGCGGCGGGGCGACACTCTTGCCCGACAAAGTGTTTACACAGTGGAAAAACAAACAACGAACAGATCGCCGTGGAAACAATACGCGTGCCCCGCTTTTCTCGTCGTTCGGAGTCTAAAAATATCGACAAACCGTAAATAATATAACGCCCGATTACGAATTTATCGGGAGCCGTTGTACGCGAATCGTTTAATTACTCGGTTTAGTCTAACGCGAATGTTTTACTACGCTTATTATTTTATACCGTTGTTCGGACAGCGATCGGGGCATAAATAACGATATATATCTCCCCGGCGATAAATTCTATTTTCGTTTCGGTATAAAGTTTTGGTCTTGACGTCTCGCGTAATTAAAACGTATTTAATTATCCACGCGTTTAATACGAAGTAATGAACCGTAAACATCGTTGAACGCGTAACCGTATTAAACGTCCGAGTATAAAAAAAAAAACGTTATATATTCAAAATGCGAACGGGAAAAAAATTCTCGCGATAATCAACAGTTTATATTATAACGGTCTTTAAGAAGTACCTTTCGCAAAAAAAAAAATTTTTTTTTAATCTTACGGGCGTTTCGGTTAAGAGCGCGTTCGACGATTGGCGGCGCTGCTCTTGAGTTCCGCGAGTTTTGTCGTGTGTCTACCGCGGCTCCGTGTAATATATCGCTAATTGGATCGAGGCGCATTATACACGAGGTTGATATTTTAAAAACAACAGGAGCCGCCGTCGAATTATTTATATAAACACTGGTTACACCGCGGGTTTAGTTAATTTTTGGAGGGGAGGGAGACGGGGGCAAGTCATCGCCGAATCAGTTTTACTATTGGCGAACGCCGAACAGAATCCGCTCACGAAGCGGCCGAATAATAAATAACACGTTCCGTTCAGTTTGGTCACCGGCTAGTCGGACGGGCGTAGTCGCGATAATGTTTCACGGGATCCGGACGGGACACGGTACAGTAGTAATGGTAGTAGTAAATACGTCGTCCGCGACGATTTCGGCCACGAATACCTATCGTACATTACGAAAACGGGAGCGACGACGTAAGTCTTTCGGACGGTGCGCGCCTGTACTCTACTTCTCTTACAACCCCTGTCGGATTCGAGAGAACTCGATTAATTATTTCATTCCGCGCGTAAACGTCGTTCATTAATCTCACACGAAAATAAAATCCCGAAAAGGTTACTACTTCGTTGGCGATATACTCTACTACACTATATATTACTCCGCGAGTCCCAAAATGGTACGTACTTATTTCGTGTATACCAGCCACCCCCCCCTCCCCTGTGATGATTGTCGTCGTCGCGTGTTTTTGGCCACGCTAAGCCACGTGTACGCGTCCGTGACAGTGGAAATTATTCGCTTGCCGCGTCCTCTTACACACACACACACACACACACGAATACCGACGTCATTAGGGGTGGAAGGGTGTATTCGTTCTTGTATCGTAATTTCCACTGGCTCGTCGCTGCGCTTCCTCTCACTGGTTTACGGCGACGGAAATACACTTCTAGTATACTACCGAGAATAGGTTTTTTTTCCCCTCTAATCTCGTTTTGACGCAACCGATAATCGGAAATAATACGTATAATGTGTACGACGACTTTCCGTAGGGTCCATCATTTTTTTATTTCGAGAACGAAGCACGAAGTCCCCCCCTCTCGACATTTTTAAAACGAAATCGCGTTGGCTTTAGTTCGAAATTGAACCGACCAAAAATTAAAAAAAAAAAATCGGTAAATAATATAATCGTACGAAACGTGAACAAATAAAATATTTACGCGCGTGCGCGTTGCAGTAGAGTAAATTGACTTGTTATCAATTATTTTTCCCTTCATTTTAGAAGTTTAAGCCAACGAGCGTAACAATAAAGATTATAAATAATTTCGTAGATAAACCTTCACGAGTCACGACGAATCTTCGCGAAATATGAATTAATTAGGAGGTCCCTTCCCCTCGGCAATATAGAAAGTACCGTATATAGCAAATGAACGCCATGATTGCTACGGAAAAACGTCACATCTCGTACAATATTTACGACCTTTTCATAAAAAATTTTATTTTTCGCGACTTTTACGTTTCGAAAATGTTAAAATAAACGCGATTTTCAAACGTTAGCGGCCTATTGTAAGTACGTACACGTACGGTTCGAATAACTTCTTTTATGAAAACAGCGATTCGGTTACGACTTGGAAATTAGGACGAATTTGACGAGGTACAATTTATTTAGGTTTTAAAACGTTTTACACGTCCAAAATAATTAACGAACCTAAATAATATTATTTTTTGACGGTCCTTTTAAATTCTCAAAAGTTATGAACCGAATTGTTGTACTGTAGTTTGATTATAAACATTAAAATGTTTGAAAAAAACTGCGCAACTTTATTGTAAAATCGTTAAAGACTTCTCCGACCTCTTAAACTAAAAACTGAAGTAACACATACACTATCGACGCGTTAACGTGGTCGGATCGATTAAATTTGCTACAGTCTATAATAATAATTGGGTACACTCCGTTTGAAAACTTTACGGAAATCTGTATATTCGTTCGTAGGGACTCTTAGATCGGACGAAGTTTTTCGGCGCTACGATTTTCGACGAAATCGATTGTTTCGTACGAAGACGTCTTAGCATAATTCGGTAGTAGTCGGACGCGGTAACTCTGGCAAACGTTTTTCGATCCGTTCACAATGTGCGCGAAGGGTGGCGGGGATTACGATAAAATTATAGTCGTTCGAAACGCGAGTTTTCGAATCTTTATAATAACGGAAAGATTCTATTCGTCGCGTTGTTTACGGAAACCGTTGTCGCAATTACGAAAGACTTTAATACCGGCGTCGATTTATATTTCGGGTTCGCGGTTGATGGATCGAGTGGATTAAAGGTTTATTATTTTTCTTCCATACGCAGAGTAAATATAATCGTTGCCAGATAACAAAAAACCAACGCCGCGGTTCTTTCGAGATTAAAATGCCACCCGGCGGCGTTTGTCGTTCACCGATGGTTTTCGAAATCCTTTCGGTTTTTTTTTTGCTATTTTTATTCCCGGTCATGAATTAATAACACGAGTCGCGAACTTTCGCTTTACATATATACATAAATAAATAGATGACGGAGGAAACGTCGTTTTCTCTTGGCAATATTCGTTTTGAAACGAACGTATTACTCGCGTCGTACCGAAAGGAGTAGTAAACGTCAAGTTTATTAATCGTGTTCGAACGATCGTCGTTAGAGGCGAATCGAAATGTTCGTACTGCGGCGTTTCGGTCGTTACGCGTATATATGGGGTAAAATAACGAAAGCGATAACGAGCGTTCGCGGTTTCAATATTGCGAAACGTTTTAATTTTCGCTAACAATGTCGACGGGATTATTCTTCGACCCGGTCGCCGATCCGTCTACTCCCTCCCGCCCACCCATCACTGAATGACCGACGACGACGATTACGGTAAACCCGAATTAGCGGCCTTCGCGAAACGCGATCAAAACGACGTACACGCCAGACATACGCTCCTAGCCGAATTCGTTTTTCCGAAAAACGTTCGCGACCGTCCGAAATCGACCCGGCAATTTGCCGCCGGGCCATCCAACTTTCGCCGAACTTTAACGCGAACGACGGGACCGATTAGGTTTAGCTGGGCGAGGGGAGGTTTACCGATTGTCGTAAGTAGGGGGTTTACGGATAGGGGGTATCGTGTACGCGAGTTCCGGTTTATTGATAGGCTACAACAACGGGCCCCGAAGCCGGTTCAATTTTTAGACGCAGTTTGGACGATTAAACGGTCTCGCGGACCGTAAATACAAACGGTTCCCGGTTATTATGTACGTACACACCCGTGCCGCTCACGCACCGGGGGGGGGGGACTTAGAAACGATAATTTACGATCGAATTCTCCGACGTTATACTACCGTCGTTGGCGCACACCCCGAGCGCCGATTATATATTATAAACGGTTTTCCATTTATTGTACGGAAATTCGACGGGGGGGTTTTTCGTCGGCCGAAACAACGATGACCGAATAACCACGGGAAACGAATTTGTAGTATTTGAACGCCGCCGCCAAGCGTTCCGTAATATTACGCGTCGCCCGATTTTTTTATCACCCGGTATATCGTCGCCGTTAATAATACGTACGTAATTATTATTCCGGCCGTTCGGCGAATCCGAACCGTATGTTTAAATATACGTTACGCGTTTATCGGGGGGGGGGACACGAATTGCGACAGTTCCCGCCGCCGATACCGTTTAATAAGCCTGTAGTAACTACCCGTATTATCGGAGAGTTACGTAAACAATTCGAGTTTACGGAACGTCCGCAAAAATCGTCGAAATTATATCCTCTATCGAGGACGTTTTTCAGTAATAACGCCCAAAACGTTTTCCGAATTTACGTTTTAATAAAAAAAAAGACACACCGCTGCTGATGCACAACGGCTTTAAGTTTCGTGGTTCTAGAGAATTCGTCGACAGAACACGATAGCTCGAACGAAGCCGTATTTATATTTTTTTAGTTTTTTAAGTACGAGAAGTTCGTAAGGGGAAACTACGGCAACTTTTATTTCGAGAGAAAATTTTTAACGAATACTTAGCCCCCGCGCCGACACGTCTCCGCGATAATATAATTAATAATTTAAGGAGATATACGCGAGCGAGAAAATCGAGAATTTCGCGAGAAATAATTAAAATCGAATAAACTTATTTTCTCGGGGCGAGTATTATACTGATGTATATAACGTAGCCGTCGGATATTTCGACGTCGAAAATGTTTTTTTTTTACGATATCGAAACTCCGATATAGGCGATATAAATGGAACGAAAATAGGAATTTTCAAAAAATTTAGCGAACATTTTTAACGATTGGATAGTTTTTATACGTTTACGGGGCTTGTAATTGGCAAAATGAATAGTAAACGAGACGAGGAACAACGACGAAAAGTAACGACTTCACATTTATTCGCGGTCCACCACATTCTATCGCGACTAAAACGTTATCTTACGTAGTTTATGCCGTTCACACGTCTATATTAATTTATTCTATTACGACCGACGTGTCGTTTACACGATTTATTATATTCGACAACAATAGATAGTTTCCTTCCGCCAAGTTTGGCTCAATTCGTCGTTCGAACACACTTTTGTGCGTTGAATGAACACCCATTATCGCGTACACGGAGTGTTGTTTAATAGACACGTCCGAAACGATATTTTTGTATTTACTTTGGAAATACGTCGACGACGGCACAATCGCGGGCTCAATAATTGTCGGAAAAACGAAACGTATTTCCGCGACGAAACACAAATATTAAAAACGAATTATTCGTCCGTCGAAATTAACGAAACGTGTACGAGTATAGCGTAGTCCCGCTACGGATATTATATTACTACGACGAATATCCAATGAACGTAAATACGGCGTTCGTGTATATTTTATGCGCCTAAGCGCGATTTACACTCGTTCAATAAACGGCCGTCCGTCTTCGAAACGGCAACGAACGTTTTCGTAACGAAATAACCATATATAACGACTACATCGCAGCGAAGAAATTTGCCGAAACTATAGCCGCCGTAGCGAACGCAACAATAAAAGTAACAAGTTCTCACGGGTACTCGTGTACGTATATATATATTGAGGAAAAACAGAAAACGAAAGTCTGTACGGGAAAAAAAATTGAAAGAAACGTCGTGCAACGACGTCTCGTCACGTGGTTTCACCGTGATTGCGGTTTCGAAAAAGATTCACGAAACGAACGGTTTTTATGTACACCCGAAGATAAGTTTTCGTCGCCCGATTGTTTATGATTTTTGTTGGAACAATCCCGTGTGTGTGTGTGTGTATATGGGGTACTACGAAAAACGAAATACGCAAGAATCGTAAAAAATATGTCGACGAAAAACGTAGAGTACCGAATACGATTCAAAAACTTTCACGTACAAACCCCGTCCGATCGATATTCGTTCGAATCACCACCGCGCACTCGACCGACCGACGACGCGTGATGTCGCTGTTGTTATCCGTTTATATTCGTGGTCTATATATACATGCATATATACGGCGATCGAAAACTCCCGCGACGCCAATGGCCGGTGTCGACGACGGACCGTGGCGGTGCGCACACGTCCGAGTGTGTCTCGTAAGTATATATTTATTTACGCGCGGGGATCGTCGGCCGGCCGCCCCGTACGCGGCGCGAAATATCGTTCGCCGATTGACGACGACAGGGCGCGCTCGCACTTACTTTGAAACCTTTGTACCATTCCTTGATGGTCGCTTCGTCGTATCTCGTGTGCGATTTCAAAAAGTCCATGTCCTCCTTGGACAGCTTGTCTTTGCTACCGAAACAACCCATGGCGTCTGCAAAACAAAACGCAACGGTCAGAGGAACGTTCTCGTTCGGGTACGTGGCTAACAACGACACGTCCTCGGGCACGACGGCCGGGTGTATTATTATTAAATAGGCAATCGGAGAACCGTGGCCACGCGTGAGACGCGAATTTTCTACGGCGCCCGGCCGTTTTCAAAAACGCCGAAACGTTTCGTTATTAATGTAAACAATTACGCGGTTCCGTTCGCGAACCGATTGTAGAAACGAGCCGCTCGTTATGTGGGCGCATTCGTCGAGTTTACGCGTTACGACGACATCGATTACTCTCGTTATGTTTGATTCGCGCCTTAGAATATTTCGGATCGCCTAGCGTAGTCGTTTGGGCAGTTACTAGCAATCGAATTACGCACCTCGAACGATCAATTATTATTTACGAGAATCGGAAAACGGAGTGTGCTCGCTACGTTGTCGTCTCGCGTTCCGTATTTTGTCCGCGAATACTCTCTTCCCGATAGAACAACCGTTCTCAATGTTCGCGCCTTAGGAAGTCGCGCGCGGACGATACTTTATTTGGCGCGTTTTACGATTTTCCCCAGTAGCGAGGAAAATAATCGTCCGGTTGAAACGTACGACACTTTTTTTTCGTATTTATAACAAACGTGCAAGAGTAACATTTTCTCTTCCACCCCACAAACGTCGGCCCATTTGGCGCAGTCGCAGTCGCACGGGTAAATATCCGATAATTTTCATATTAAAAACGCCACTCGATCGCCGCGCGTCCGGTCAACTTTTCAACAAATATCGATTTCCCGCCCATTTCGTGCCGGCATTGACGGGAAATTTCGTACGATGACCGACGTGTGTTTCGAAAAGTAAATATTATTATCGTCGTACGGCGTCGGTTTCCGGTGAAAATTAAGAACGGAGTGAAATAAAACGTACCCGCCGCCCGACTTAGCGCGGCATTGTGATTCCATCAACGATATCTTTGTGTACGCGCAAATTGAAAGCTTCCTGTCGTCGCATATACGCAAATTGTACGCACGTAACGTACGTGTATATATATA
>JAIPRN010000097.1:40926-135028 GCA_025469175.1 Geopemphigus sp. TES_GeoC_2020
TATATATATATAGACTTATTTTGAATACCTAGACGAAATGAATACAAACGCTTTCGAAAAATATAAAAATACCCGTAATATACGTAAAACCGGCTTTCGAAAAATATAAAAAATACCCGTATAATATACGCGGAAATACGCTTTCGAAAAATATAAAAAGGTAACATAATAAACTAGGGCTAGGAACTTGATACACTAAAAACTGTTAAAATATACCGAAAAAAGTTCGCGTATAAATAACTTTTTCGTAATATCGTTCGTATTCGCTATTATTATTATTTATGCGTAAGTCGTTATACTGTGGCGTTACGTCTTACTACTGAATATTACGGTCGTTAGAAATGATCGTTGGAATAGGTTAGGCGGCGAACCGATAAATTTTACGTCGTACTCGATTATTGAATATGGTAGTTACAGACCGTCCAGAATAAAGGGCCGTCCGTTCGGGAACTTAGTGCCCGTAAGCAGTTCGTAACGTTTGAAAAGTTTCCGCGACACGATTTCCTCCCGCCGTCGCACAAACCGTTTGGACCGTCCAAACAATGGCTAGTAGTTTACGTCGCGTATTCCGCGACCTAACGACTTCCAACAATGTCGCGCTTTATTTCCCGTATTTTGGACGTATTTTTTCGATTCGATATTAAAACGCTCTATTTGTTTAACCGGACGAAAAACTACTTTTTACGTTTATTTTATCGATACAAAATGGTCGTTCGCGGTTCTCATAAACGATTATCGTTAAACGTAACGGTTGTTTCTTCGTACATTTAATAAATGTCCCAATTTCGACGTTTATATTACACAAAAATTACCGTATAATTCGTCGCTGTTTGAATCAAACACATTTTCGTCGGATATGTTTTCGCCGACATTAATAAAGGTGCACGTCGTAATTGTCGTTTAGTTTATGAATTACATTTACAGCGGATATCGCGTACACCTATCCATTCCAAATATAACTTAATGTATTAACAAATCTCGAAACGAATAATTCGGAATTGTCTTACGGTTTCGTATTTTAAGGGAGAAATATTATTATTTTTTAAAATTTACGCGTCTACATATACGCGCGTTTCGTACGTTTTTAAGGCGAGATAATTCTCGATGAAATACGCGGTGGTCGTTTCTCTGAGAAATAACTGTCCACCGACGTACTGTACATTGCTATTCGGCTAAGAATGTATACGTACACTGACGTACACAAATTTAAATAATTTATTCGTATTTTTTTGATAAATCGACATGCAAAACGCTGGTGAGCGCGAACGTAAGAATTACGAATTAAAATGTCCGTAATTCGCCAACTTTATATCAATCGAAAAATTCGTTAAGTTCTTCAAATCTCGAACAGAACGTTCTTCATAATTTGTATACAAATAACTCGTTATTAAGATATATTTAGTTGTACGTTATTTCAATTAGATACTACATATACCATTGGTAGAATAAACAGCACGTAGTGTTTATAGTAAATTGAACATGGGTCGTATTCAATTTGACGTATTATTGGATTTTTGATTATTTAGTGTAAATGCAAATGTATTCGTTTTGTTTCCATGCCATTAAAAGAAGTTGTTATTTTTAAATTATTACTATTAACCGGTGCCAAAAAGATACGCTAGACAATTTACATTCTTGAAAAAATGTAAATATAAATCATTTCGCTCGATCTCTACCGCGACTTTATAATACATAACCATAATATATATACACCTAAGTTAGGAAATAAAAATCAATTATTTCATTTTTATTTATATTTGTCGTAAAAGTATGTATATATAACGTTATAGATATCGGCGACGCACAATTAAGATTAAAAAGGTATTTTAAGTATAAAAATTCTAAATAACGGTTTTTATACTTTTAAAAGTGAAAAATATTTCCTCCCAATTCTAAACGCGACAAAAATAATATGTACTTTTTACGTTCGAAAAAATTATCAAATACCAATGAGTACCGTATCTACACGAGTATATATATATATATTGATTTCGCGTTAATTTTTGGTAATTAAATTACTATACGATTAATACATCGAATCAACCATAAATTAGTAAACTTCAGTAAACGATTAAGAGTTTCCAATTTTCGAATTAAATTATTTATTATACAACCAAGGCGTTGAACGAGTCAACGCGGCTTTTGTATAATTTTACAAAAATAATCTCAAAATACGTAACGACTAATCGTATTTTTCGTATTCAGCGACAGTAGTAGTCGCAATTTGTATAATACAATATATTCTGCTAATTATACTAACGAAATAAGCGAATTTATTATAAAGGAATACAAGAGACTGTACGGACGATTTCACGGTAAATTAAAGGACGGACGAATACTTGGAACGCTGACGTTATAATTTTTTAGACAAATAATAATTACAAGCGAGCGATTTATTGATTGAACCGGCGTCCATAAATAAATTACTTAACAACGCGCGCGATTGGTAAATATCGTCGATGAACACAGCGTTCATTTTGTTTTCGCAGTTGTTGTTTTTTATTTTAATATTAACAAAGATTTATCAACGTCACGAACATTTTATGAAACGCATAAATTTCAAGACAAAAAACGACGAAAATAAGACAAAAGCCTAATACGCGGTGACAGAATTTGTGAGCAATAAATTGCGCTTAAAGTAAAGAGGAAACCGTCCGGAACCGGAGTGATGAATATTGGTGTTTTCGTCGCTACAATATAAAACACGATACAAAAAGGTGTAAATATTCCTAAACCCGCCATTAATTTCGAAAAGGATAATTTATTACGAATAAACGCGCGAATGTTAATACTATCATCCACCGCCATTCGTATATCGCGAATATACGGATCCGCCCGAAAAACGAAATTGTTAAATACCGAGACAACGGAAGCGTAAGTATGCATTGTCGTCGTCCCCCTCCATAAGTATCGTAACGCGTTATTGTATTCCAACGGTGAACCGATATAACGCTTTTAAACGCGGGCTTTTTCGACGATTGTCTAAAATACGGTTCCGATTCGACGATGTTAATTCCGAATGTCGCCCGCCCGATTCTACTTGAGAAAACGTTCAAAGTTGGTAAAAGTTGACCGAGTTCGTGCAGATTCAGTTTCAGGTTTCCATCCGTAAGTATATCCACGTTATATCCGGCCGGCCGGCCGTCCGCGCATCCGCGTTAAAAGAGAAATCGATTTCGACGCATAATCGGCCCCGTTTTCGTTTTTGTAACAAAATTCGAAAATGTCAACCGTCCCTAAGGCGGTAAATTTTCGCTGGATTTGAATTGTTTCACGTTTTAGAAAATTTACGTCGTCACAACGGAATGTTTTTATGTAGATAATTGTGGAAAAACCGCGTTCGAAAATATTTGTTGGCTACGGAGATAACACACAGAATGCTATAAATCTACGCAAACCATACCCGGTCAACGTATCTATTCATAACGGGCAATAATAGAGAAATATAAGACCCCGGGGAACAATTTTTTAATTTTCCAAATTATGAAAATCTCGTAGAAAACGGGTAAAAAACGAAAAACGACGTATACTTTTAGGTTATACGGACACGAATACTATAGTCGAGGACGGTGCACGAACATAATACAAAGAGCGTTTTTAAAACGTTCCCTTTGTAAACATTAAGCTATAATTAAAACAATTTTAAACACGTTTAAAAACAAAAAATATATACGAAACGTTTCGAACGTGGCCGATATATTAATTTGGGCATTTTACAATTCGTAGTTTGAAAATTATTTTCAATCGTACCATAAATATACGTACTACAACGGTATTATAATATACACGCGATACATATTAATAATAATTCGAGGCACGCGGCGTTAAATGTTTTGTGGGCCAAACAATATTGGTTCCAAGGCTACACACATTATATATATATATATAGGTACACGTAAATAATCAAAGGCCGTTCGTTACGGAATTATTAAAATTTGTCCGGTAATAAAAGACCGTTTCGGTAAACGTTAACCGACAGTACATTTTATGGAGAACCACCGTTCCCTATATATACTGATTAATATTTCGCGCGACAATTTCGTACGTTCGCGCCGGACGTTAATAGCGAAACGTGCGCGCGTTTGACCGGCGTTGTTGTCGATGGCAAATGAAGGGAAGCAGCAACCGCGGCGAATGGAAACCGTCTTGTACGCGACAATATTTTATGCGTCCGTTATCGGACGCCGTCAGGACGACGTTCACGACAATGTACATCCGGGCGCGTGAGGCGGGACGAAAATTGTCACGGTCAATATATTCGTGGCGAATACGTTCGCGCGGTGTTAACCTTGCGTGTTGCGCGCGGGCTCGAGCTCAAATAAAAAAATTATTTTAAGAAAAAAACGACCTTTGGGAGAGTGAAATATCGCGCGCGTATTATTGTTAAAGCCCCCCGGGTACGCAACGGGCGTTTTTTTCTTACCTATTTTCTATGAAACCGTCTTGCAGACAACGACGATTCGTCCAATTTCGTAACACGTATATGACACGTTTAAGTGATCGCCGTCGCCGCAATTCGCACGGGCGCGTCGTATTCCGATACGGCGACGCGCGTTCGTAAATTGTTTTTTATTACGGGACTTTCCCCGTTATTCATGTATCGAACGTTAACGTGGCGAAGTTCAGACATGTGCCCAAGAAGAACGGTATGGGGGGGGGAACATAATTATTCGGTCATACGTAGCTACGGTTAATAATGAAATTTCCCTTTTAGAAACCTTCGAAACGCGGAAAATCGTTAAAATACGAAATAAATAACTAGATTCTTTTAGCCTTAAATATTCGTCGACGCGAGAAACTGCCGATAAAATGAGCGTTTCATTTAAACGTTGATTGCAAACAGCCAGCGCCCGTAACATATCCTTTTTGTTCAGGATAAATGTTACGATTATCGCGATACGTGTAGATAAATTTAAAACGCGCGTAACACGTATAATTCTCGATCATAATTAAAACGTTACCTACATTTACAAAACGCTAAATTTGCTTCGGACGAAGGGAACAATCGATTTATTACGTTATATAATCGACGGTGCAATTATATTACTAAATATTTCGTAACGAAATCGTACGACTATATTAAAGCGGCCGGAAGAAATTATGTCGTATACCTCCTAACTGGTTGATTCGAAATTCGCTCGATTCTAAACGAAATATTAATATGTAATGATTCCCCTCGTTGTTCGTGTAACGTTTAAAAATTCTCTATCAAAAAATAAAATCGGTTCAAAACCCGATTAATTGGTGAGAACACAATCGCGGTATTATTATAATACGATAGACGTGTATTACGTTAACGTAATATTCTCCTCCCTCCCTCACCATACGTTTTAATCGCTTGAAGCTGAATACGGTATGTTATACGTATTGCGTAATAAACGTGTATTGCTTAAAATTACCGAGTAATTCTTCTTAAAAACCAAATTTCGCGTCCGTATATTTGAATACGATTGACGCAAAAACCACGGCCGGATATAACGCCGATAAAAGTAAATATTTAAACGTTTACTTAACCCAAACTACGAATACTCCCCCAACGCCCCACCGACTACGGGCTATATTATGTAGACTTTACCGAAGTATGCGTTAAGTTCTGGACATACGTCCCTTATATCATAAAATAATACGCGCAAAACCGAACTAAATGGACTCCTTAGCAAATAATTAAGCCCGTAAAATATATCGTGTTTACTTTTTCCCGTTTAACGACGCTCCATTATTATCACGAATATAATACACTTATAAGCTACTAAAATCTATACTAAACTACACAATTAAGTATCTTGCCAAATAATTCACTTAACGTATACACGCGTTTACTTTAAGTTAAAAATAAACGTAAAATTTAAAGTAAATATCGGTTATGTACGACGTATATTTATTTTTATAATTGACAAATCAACAGCGACATTATAATCGAATGAAACGAAAAAAAACCGTTCTTTTGTAAAATTCGCCGAATCTCGGCCCTACTGTCTATATTGTACCAAATTTTTAATATTACGTTACGAACCACGCGCGATATTCATTTTTTTCGTAACTATCAGAAATTATAAGACTCCAAACGACACAGAATGCGCGTTTAAATTACTTCTTACGCCACGCGCGATTAATCAAAATTGCGTTAATTTTTGTGCAACTATTTCCTATAGACAATAGATCGTAAACGATAAATTTTATATAATGCCAATCGTGATTTTAAAAATGTGTTCATAAGATTTTTAATTGTTTAACGTGTATCCCGAAATAAATTGAACACGTTTTCGCTCATTGTAATATTATAAATATTATTCACGAAACATGTAACGTGTACATTGTCGTATAATTTCCATCTACTAAAAATACCACATTAGTTTAATAGATAACGTAATTCAAACTCGGTGTACAACGGTTATAGATTTCGCGGCGTCGTCCTCTTTCCACGGCAATAAAAGATATATTTGTATAATATTAAAATTCGTGTCTGCTCAGTTGGCTCTTATTAACTATTAACGCGTATAATATATTGCTCGTAAACATAATGGGAACACACGCATACATGCTTATATATATATATACAACATACACGTATACGTTAATGAGTTTAAACTAAACAAACAATTAATGTGTTATCGGTCTACAGCGAAAAAACCGTTACATCAGTTTTTCCCCTAAACACATTATACAGTAGAGTAATCAAAAAAAGGGAGGGGCATATATTCTGCCCCTATTGGTCAAATTTAAAATATAATATTTGTACTCTTTAAATTTTGTTTAATATCTACGGTATTATTTCGAAACGTGATAATAATTTGTTTGATTGACGCTTGACAGAAACGAAGAATGGTAGAAATAAAAAATGACAGACCTGAAAGTTCAACTCCTGCTAATTTTCCTGTACGCGTTAACGAGTTAATATTAGGTTTGGCGCGTAAACGATTCCCTCAAAATACTTTAACGCGCTGACAAAACTGAATTGACTATGTGACGGAACCAACGATTCGACAAAAGTCTATATACGGTAAAACAGAAAAATCGAAGTCGACAATTGAAGCCAGGAACTATAATATTTACGGATATGTTATACATAGGATTACTACTTCAATTTATGCAACCAGTAATACTTCTATGACGCCAACGAATACATTTTTCTCCTCAAAAATATCAAAGGCTTTTTTAAAACTGTAACAACAATAGATAGTAACCAATTGGCTCAACGCTGTAGCTCTACAACGAATATTAACAAAACGAAAAAAAATTTTTTTAAGGGAAATCGTTCGAATTTTTACCGAAAAATCGCCTAAATATCTTCAGTTATTGGATCGATCAAAAAATTTGCTGAAAATGTACGACAAAAGTAACGAACCACGATTGCTGTCGATGTTCATCTCTAATGTGTCCATCAATTTGCCCGCACGCTTTACAATTTTCCGATAATTTTTCCTTGTATACTTAATAATTGAAAAAAAAATGGGAAAACGTGTCAAATAAATTATTATATGTGCACAATTTGCTATACCAGATAATAGGTATGCGAACACTCTATCTACTAAAAAAAATGTTGCACAGAGATAATGGCAAAAACATGTAAAATCGAAATATAAAAAAAACGTATTGCCGAAAAAGAATTTTTTTTGGTTATTTGTTCTCGCCCCCGTCTATTACAAAATTATGGCTACGTATTAATGATATATAATACGTATTACAGAGCCTAAAATTGTGTATGACTCGACACATGTTGTACGAATACAGAAAACGTTAAATCAAAATAAATCGTATTATCCAAAGATTTTCAGTCGAATTTCCAATTTTCGAATGACCCCAAAACGATATACCGACCGATAAAATAACGGTTATTGTATAGCGGTGTACAGGGTACGTAGATGTTATTTTTATTTGAATCCGTCGATTTCAATCGTTTTTCTCGTGTATGTCAATAAATGGAACTTGTAGTGGCGTATCGGGTGTGAACAATACGATAAAACGAGAATTTTAAGTTCCGATACATTATATAGACAGGCGTCAACTAGTGTTATAAATAAATATGCGCGCGCGCGCGTGTGTGTCTGTATAATGGATATTGTGTATGTATGTATATATATATATATATATATAAGCGTTGAGTTATGTGTGACATAAGTGTTCAATAGAAAACCTCTGGGAACTAATGTCCACGATCGATACACATCGTGACAAAAAGAAATCTACTCGTAGACACACAAAAATAAGTACATATACCGTAGCTTTTATCGTATATATATATATATACGTAGAACCACTTTTGGTACGCGTGAAAGTTCCAAACGATCATTTTTCCCCTATATACAACACAGCTATATATATATATACACCCAAATACAATATGACGTATACACTTTTCCTTCGATATTATTTTCGTTGCATTCGCATTTTGTCGCGATAGCGCGCGTTCATTATCCAGCGTCGTTTTGTTAACAGCCTACAATAAACATTTGCACGTTATACGGTTGTTACGCGTACGTATATTAATTTTGGGCAAGTTAACGATTTTTTACAAAAAGTAGTATACAAAAAAAAGTATCGTCTCGATAACGTTGTTCGTACGTACAAAAACATTCGTAATTTTCAACAATTTATATGAAATTTGAAGTTAATACTTAATAAAGTTACATACGTCGACGTATTGATTGAACCCGAGGCGTCGAAAATTAAACCAATTAGTGTAAAAAACAGAAAATCGTTCGACGTCTATGCGAGAAGGAATAATTTGAGTAAATATCGACTGAGTGCAATCCGGTAAGTTAAAATGTCGAGTTAATTTTAACTTTTGAACTTATTAACTCGTTAGTGGCGGTCCCCCAACTTCGTATAATATAACGGCGTGGTTGTTTCATACCCCGCGCAAATCGGTAACGGAAATAACCGCCCGTTTACGACGACGCACGTACACTGCGATAACGGACGACTGCGACGAAAGTTTGCCATTACTACTATACTGAATACATTACACACACACACACACATAGCTGAGACACCGTCTTTTTGTTGTAACGTAGATAACTGTTGTTATCGTTTAATTTCGCATAAACATATGAAATTAAAAGATCGCGAAAAGAAATTACACACTACGAACACACGATCGAATGTGTAAGCGAACTTGGTGCATCGGAGGCGAAAAATATACACGCGCGCGTGATGTATTCATAACGAGGTCGGATCGTTTAACATTCCAAAACTGTTTAAACTTTTATAGGCGTGAAGAAATTTATAAGGGCAATTACCAGAAGACAAACGATAAAAACTAAGCGCGTTTTCAAAATAAAAAAAAAAATCAAATACGTAGCGAATAAATCGTCGTTAAAACAAAGTGCAGCCGGGTAAAGTTTCTTGGCCGTGTTTATACACACAAATCGAGAAGCGTATAACGTAATTTCGCGAGAAACGCGTAAAATAATTTGTGCGCGTCAAAAATATAATTTTTCAGCTTAGCACTCGCGCTGTATAGTAGTAGTTATCGTTAATTATAAATGTATAATTAACGCGTTAATTTTAATAATATTATTATACTTCGGCGTTCGAGAAGCGCACGCGCCATTGCAATTACAACAAAAACCTTTCAGCGAAAAATAATAACGGGACACTAGCCGCCTTTTAGAATGATAGGTACACACGGTCGTATACATAAATATAAAAAACTGGTCGAAAGGTCGTGTACTTTAAAAGTGGCGTGTCACTTAATTGTTATTGTAGTATTCTCTTTAAGTTATTAATAGCAATATAGCAAACACCATTAACATACATACACACGTGGTACCTCTGTATTAATATAACATAACGATGAACAATATGTGACTATTGAAAGTATATATATATATATATATATAATAGGCTGTGAATACAACGCAAACTATCAAACTTTATATGAAAGGCGTTCGTAATTTTAAAAGTTTTAAAACCTTATTGTGTTATACGAATTGAATACAAATCTAAATAGCTAACAGCCAATCGATATTTATAAAAATTTTACGTTGAATTTACGCGAACAATTACAAAAGATACGATCGAGTTATCGAAGGGAAAACGTTAGATCGTATTTTTAGTTTAACGTTTTAAACGTTAACAAGATCGAAAATTGGAGAATATACGCCTTAAAATTCCAAATAAACGTTTCATAATCGAATAATTATGAGTTTCCATGCGCGTGATTCGGAACTTTACACTATTAAAAACCCCGAAATAAAAATAAATACGTTTACTATAGCCAAATGTATCGCCTTATATTATCAGTTCTATTAATTTTTAAGCTGTACCACAAATATATTATTGTATACATAACGTATGTGTGTGATGTACGCACGTAAAAATATATAAACGATTACATTACCGTTAATATGTATGTATAATAACTATATATAAAATTAGTTTAAGTGAACTTTTGTCCTTTAAAATATATATGTATATATTAGTACATTAGACGCGTATGTTTGTGTAAGGCAATAAAAGCGGAAAATATATCGCCACTTAAATAAGACTAACCGCGTCGGTATTCGAGATGGAAAAATAGTACATTACCTTCCCATTGGTTCAATTTTGTTTTAAGGGATTAGAAAGCAATCGCACACATGCCCACATATAACCGTCTTGCAACAGTACTTAATATATATATATATATATTTATTTATTTATTTATTTAATTATATACTTGTTTGGTTGTATAGTTTATTGCAAATATTTAGACAAGAACGACTTAAACGCGTTTAAGTTGTTAAATAGTAGATCCGACGAAATATGAACTGACAAAATGTTATGACATTTTTTTTCTTTATAGGCGATGCTTTAAGGAATAAAGTTTTTACGGTTTTACGTTAAAGTAAAAATTGCTACGTGGTTATTATCGGAACTATAACTATATAACTATATTATCATTAATTATAACTAATTAACTATATACTTAATAGTCTTGTTATTCAATGGACTACTCCTAAGAAAAAACCAATCTTCATCGAAGATATAACGTACATATATTTTACACATATTATATTACGCGCTCTGAAATCCGAATATTATATATATATAATTTGAGGAGTCATTCAATATAAATTAAAATATATACATATATTGCTAAGTGTACCAAAAATAATGATAGAAATAATAGTAACGTTAAAAATCGTACCTCTTCATTTGAATGCACGTATTTTGAACTCCCGACAATAATTATTTAATCAATATGAAATGCCATTTAGAACCCCAAAGCATCATAACGCCGGCGAACAATATAAAACGTATATTTTAATCTAATAAACTTTCAACGGATCGCGGGTGCGCGCCGAATGTTCTTCGAAAAAAAAACGACGTTAAAAATTATTACTCCGCGCGTTTTAGATATAAGCCACGGTTATATATTAGATACGAGAAATAGTTACATTAAACGGGGAAGGGGTGTTTTTTTCGGAACTTTTTAAATTTTTTGTCGTACTTGGCCGTGAGCAACGTGGAATTTTGTCCGGGTCGTTACGGCGCATAGGTCACTTCCCGCGGGAATTTAACCCTAGTCGTATTACACATACACACACACACACACACACACAGATATATATAATATGCATATATACGAATGCTATGTACTTAATTAAAGCGAAATGTCGGGTGGTGGACTTACGAGAGAATCCCGAAAGCTGAGATTGAAGTTTGTTTTATCTATTTAGGAACGACACGACATTGTTCACCCTCTTTCGCCGGCCGTTATCTCCGGGGAAATGCCACTGCTCGAACACACACACACACTCACACACTCACTACATATAGCATCACTAGAAGTTTCTAGACGGTTTTTTCTTTTACATTTTTTCGCCATACTAAGCCCATCTTATCGCGTCCACGCGCGCGCAACATACACACACACATACACATATACACAAACTTGTGCGCCCGCGCACGGTACACATATACATTTGAAGAATAACCATATGTACGTGAAACGCGCGCTATATATTGACCGCGGGGCCGAGAGAAACACCGCCCCCCGTCTCAGTGACGTGGAAGAAAGCGCGTATTTACTGCGTACACTGCACACGCGGTCGACTATACCGCCCGTTTTCGTTCGAAAACTTGAGCGCGTACACAAAGCCCGTCTTAACGAAACACTCGTGTTAACGAAATAAAAGTGGGTGGTGTTCGACAGTTCACGTCGAACTCGCGAATACGCATAATTTTAACCAGATCAAATATTTTCGTTTCTTGCGCGTATTAATACAATATATTCGATATATAATAACGTATATTATACGTTTTTAAATGGTTCCATTAATTTGAGAACAGTCAACGTCGACAATTAGTCATCGTTAGAACATTTGGATTTCAACGCATTCGCGTTTTCTTCTGTTCTTCAACATTTCGGAATATCTGACATGTGTCGCCTTCTAAACTACACAATAGTATTTCAAGTACACGCGCGCGCTATTGTAAAAATGATATTTTACAATTTTTTCCGAATAAACAGGTTAAACAGTATCGCAATATATTTCCTTCGCCGTGATATTTAATGAGGTTTCGCGTGTAAGCTTTTAAAACAAAATAATAAAAGGAATCTAATTTTGAAACATTTACGAACGAATTTAGGTTAAACTAAACATGAACGAAAATTTTCATTTTTGGAGGACTTATTTAAACGTATAATAACTTCAAAACATTCCTAAACAAAATTACAATGCAGCATCGTTGTTACACGTAGTCTATGAAAATAAATTGACGCTATTATTCGACAAGAATATTATAATTAATGTTGTTGTCGCGTTCACGAAATGTATAAATTAAAATGATCGGTGTGAAATTTAACCTGTACGGTTTATTAAACATCCGAATTCATTAAAATGATTGATTATATAGATATAATAGTATATAAACAAATGTCTAAGCATCCTTATCGCGTCAGAAGCGAAACACTTTTATCTATTTTTGATAAAAAATTATATATTTATTCTTGAATATACAAAAAAAAACCGTCATTAAATACATAATTATACGGATATTTATATGGAATTTCGAATACAAATAGACGCGATATTATAATTTTATTTAAGATAAGTGACAACGAGAAGGTGCGTGAAAATAAATATATATTTACAATAGTTGAAACGAGTTTTGGTCAAGTTTCATGGTATTTGGGTAATAGCCAAAAATCGTTCGAGTGTCAACAAGTGGGGGATACACCTTTATTTTTGTTTTAACTTACGTAACTTAGAAATAGTATATTTACTTATTCGTGAACGAAAATCGCGTACGCGCGGCGAAAAGAAATAAAACTCGTGACAAACGAGCTTTGAAACGTACTAAATAATTATAAAACACGTATATAAGATGGGTTTAAGTAAGTTTAACGACATTTATAAAACGATTTCAAACAAATTATAAGCCACGAAGATCGAAGTACAAAACGTAACGTTCCAACACAAATAATTACACCACGCGTTACCTCGAACGTACGTTAACATTGCGAACCCGTTCTGTTATGTACATATTCGTTACGCCCAACTAGATACAATAATAATAAATAAAAATATCCAGTACCCAAATATTATATTTAATGTTTCGAACTGAGGTACCTCGCCTACATATACTGATAATTAAATTACGGCGAAATAAACTCGAATTAAAATTCCGTCGTTTATAAAAAAAGGGTACGACAAATATGGATCGTTCGACGTTTCGTTTTATAACACATATTACATGTTATTTTCGATCTATGCGTCATATATCGGTGCTATTTCTTTTATAAAGACGTTTTATTAGATCGATCAAAACCAGCGAATATTATTTAGCTCGAGGTTAGTGTATTTCCATTTCAAGATTTCGGTTAAAAGCTTCTCTCTATTGTTACGTATATAATATATATATATATAAAGAATACACCGGGAAAAAATCATTTTATTGTACGAACATCACAAAACGAGAGATATGACGACCGTCAGAATGCCACGGAAATAAAATACTACGTAATAGCGGTTGTACTTTTCCTTATATATATCTGACAAACACTAGTTTTTCTTCCTCCATTTGTGACTGTTGCTGCAGTTCATAATCCTCTTTTCGTGGTTATTAAATCCTTTATACGTTTCGAAAGTTAAATTGCTGCATTCAGTGCCGTTTTTTTCTTCCGGCATATACACTTCGTGTTCGAAATAAAAATACACGTTAAAATAACAGTAACAACTAATACACTCTTATTTTACATACGCGCGCGCACACACATATATATTATATGAAATATATCTGACGTTTACCATCAATTATATATTATATATGTACGAATAACGTAGTAAATCAAAATCAAATCAAAACTTAATGAACAGTTTCGGAAGAATATAACTGGAAAAAAATATTACGTATATGGTCATTAACACCATTTTTATAATAGAAATTGAATAAAATTAAATATTTTACGCTAATTTTATAATTGTTTATATTATGATACTTTAAAATATCTCTAGAATAATTATTATTATCGTTAAAGAGTGAAATTATATTCGAAACTTAAATATATAACAGAGATCAAATACTTCCAGATACAATCACTTGTTGAAAATGTACGTTTAGTCTTTTTCGCACGAATATTATTTTTAAGAGTCAAATTTTTCAAAGTCTGCTTGGAAAATTTTTTAATTTATCTATTATGAATGACTTTTTAGTAAAAATAATTTATATACATTTATTAGTCCCGTATATATGTGCGTGAGCGTATAAATATATAATAATTACGCGTTATAAAAATATAGTTTTTATAAATGAAATTATGGACAATACACGGGTAAATGAGTTCAAAATATTGGTTAATGAAAATTCCAATGTTTCGTAAAATAAATACAGCTAAATTAAAAGATAAATTGGCATTACTACAATGATTAGCCTATCGACCTTAGTCTTGATATTCACCAGATATTTTTATACGGTTTAGTATATGACCAGTTACACGAGATTTTTTAATATATTTTCGTTTAAAAAAAAATATTACATTATCTCTGTTTTACAGAACGTGCATTTAACAACGGGTTAATAACATACATATATACGGGAAATCGGTTTTATAAGTAGATTAAAAAACTCGCGATACATATTTTAAAAAAAACCCGAGCAATTTATTTTTGCGCGTTATAATTGAAATCGTTTTCAACAAGCGGTAATCGAAACTAAAACGGCCACTAGTCAAATACACACGCATATATATCTATATGTAAACGTCTCCATAGAAACGTAAGTTTGAATAATTTAATATATACATATAGAGCATCACCGCGTAATCCAAAAACATTTCCATATTGTTAAAAGAGATATGAACGGAAAAAAAACCAAAAACCTATACTTACGCAACATATAAATTATATGTATGTGTGTGTGTTTGTGTGTGTGTTTGTGTGTGTGTGTGTGTATGCGTATATTGTATTGTATATGCATACAGGCATACAATGTATAAATACGCACGAAGAAAACAAATGTACGACAACCTATTAAGGAAACCACAAACAAAAGAGAAAAAAATACATCTCTCTCGCCCACGAAAAGCACACATGCATATACAATAATAAATCTATTTTCGTGTGTATAAATATATATATATTATTTTATGTACAGTTTTATATTTATTGTGAAATGAAAAAAAATCTAATATATGACGTAATATTTATACTCAAGAGACAAGTCTCGACCGATTATTCGTCGTCGTCGCAATTGTCATCGAACGCACTATTGGTCACGAGTGTGTGTGTATGTGTACGAACGTATTTACAGAAGTATAGACTCGGTCGCTACCGTCTACATAGTTCATGCGAAACGTTTTCAATCGCTCCGAGCGTATTTAATACATTTCTTTATATACTATACGAGAAACCCCGCCGGAAGCTCATGGCCACGACGAATTCAATATGGTCGTCGTCGAAATAAATATATAATATACATTTGAGCACAGGTCGCGTCCGTGAACAACACGAATAGCCCACCGCCCGTCCTCTATACCTCGTTCGGGAGTATATAAAATATTATTGTTAAAACCGTCAAACAAATGCCGGCCATTCGAGTACAATAATTTCAACGAATTTGTTCAAAAACGATAAACTCGTTGGGATCATAGCATTTCGTAGAAACGACAACGCGATATTTTGAATATTTTCTAGTATTACATATTGTGTGTAACTTCGTTTTTGTATTTCATACAAATAAAATATTGAAACACTTCGAACTCACCTCTTTGTATTAAAACGGTAATACGTTTATTTCTTAAGCTGTAATAATAATACAATATGTATAACATACATATAACGTGAAAATGAAGTAATATGAAATCGAGTATATTAAATTTCATTCCGTACTGGAAGAACGAATGAAGGTTTCGTGTTCGCTTTTATCAATTAACGGCAAGCGTGAAATTACCGCAATACATTATTAAGGCGAGTTCCGTAGCCTTTATGAGCCGAAAGTTATATTTTTTAATGGAGCCGTCGTCGTGCGTACATATACAAACCGTTACATATAATATACATAATAATAGGTTACACGAGTTTCCCATATTTGTAAATTAAACAAAAATTATTCCCCACGGAAAAAATCGTCCATTGTTACTTTTGTACCTATAATACGTAATACAATATATAATGTATTACGTATATACGTATGTATCATAAAAACACACACACATACATATCCAAATTACGTCGTTCCGCACGACATATACATACAGACGCCCGTTTTATTAGTATAATAAAAATCGCAAACGTATATACAATTTATAATGTGAATACAAAAAAAGTGTGTGTGTATACATATATATATATGTATACACGCACACACTATATATATATATAGTTTAAATTGTTCGCCCTTCTTTCCCCGTGTAATCGAAATCGGATTTCCAAAAGGTCCAAGTACAAGCACTGCCGGCGGGGCACGTCGCGTTGGCTGACGAAAATCCGCCGCAAGTTTTATACATCAATACGAGCGAGCGGAGAACATGTATATATATTTTACGATATTCACGTACGCGTAAAACGTGACGGTGGTAGAGGTGGTCGTGATGATGGTGGTAGTAGTGGCAGTGGCGATGGCGGCAACGAAAAAGAGTATATATACGTTTTTTCGTCTTCTCGTTCTTTTTCTTTTTCACCGACCTCACCGACACGATTTCTACGTTGCCGCACTCAAAGCGACCAGCTTTTGACGACGCGGTTCTTCACGCGTATAAAAACACCGTAAACTCGCGAACGACGCGTTAGTGACTGCGGCTAAACATTCGAATTAAATAAGACTTTACTTGACTTAAGAAATCGTGTGTAGTTTACGTACAATAAACGATGTGGACAATCCGAATTATAAATATTTACACACGCGAAAAATTCGCGGGCTCAGACACGAACAGGATAATATAATAAATAATAATTTGATTACGATAAAAAATTGTCGATAACGTCCGTGTTTGTTTTGTTTATAAAACCGACATTTCCGACATGTTTCAATATCCATCTTCAGATAATCGTGTTTATTGCGGAAAACATTAGAAGTTGTTAGACCAATAACATTGTTCGACGGGAAACGTCAGAAAGAAAATTATCTAAATATGAACACTACAACGTATCCGAAACGTCAGTTTTGTAAAAATAAACAAACGCGGATATTACCTAAAAATATCGTTGTGATAAACAAATCCGCGAATTTTAACGCTTTTGTCAATGTTATACTAGAAAACTCTAAGAACTAAGAAATAACTACTAAGTAAGATACTATTAAAAAATAAACACCCGTTCGCTACTCAAATTTTTAATATCGCATATAGGAGAATAAAAAAAAACATAGACTACGCAACAATAGACGACAATAATATTGCCGATAAACTATTTATTAAATAAACTGATTTTATTCTATCACCGTTAAAGTAATTGACTCCCATATACAGACACTTCAATTTACCTATCACTATTGCTGGTCAATATAGATATTATAAAAATGTACTTAGACACACGATTTTTGGCGATTGTTAACAAATCTGAAAACAAGAAAATAACTATCCGAGAACTAGCGGCTGCCCTTAATAGCATATCAGGGACACGAGGATTTTATAAAATACCGATATAAAACAAACAAAAAGTCAATATCGTAAAAGTCTGACGTGTCAGCGTAGTAAAGTTCAAACAATTAATGCAATAATAATAATAATAATAATATGTCACGATTCAAATTAAATTAGAATAACTAGAATTCATATACACTACGAAATGATCAAATCAATCTTGTCTACACTTTTCTACTTTAAACTATCCACCAAGATGTTATTATAATATCGAATAATACACAAGAAATTAGCGAATTTTATTGAAAACTATATTTGAAACGCTCACAAAATACATTTATCTAAATAAATTTAGAATACGTATAGTAAAATGTATTTTCAATCTTGTATTCAATTATCATATCTCTTCAATACGAGAATTGTTCGTGTTACGAATTTTAATAGAAAAAAGATCGCGATTTAAATATTGCCCGAATTCGCTCAAATATTTTGGAACCATGGCAAAGAACGAAATTCTTCCACGTGAAAATCGGATGTACCGACAATTTTACTAGTGTTTACTGCAATTCTCGAGTAGTTGTTCGTTTCGTTTTAGAAAACTACCGAAAAATCGTAAATCAACGCCTCTAAACAAAGCGCCAATACTAGAATCTAAACGAAATATTCCGCCGGAAAACGGTGCCACGTGTAAAAGTCGAAACGCCGGTGCTCACTATAAAAAAGTGAAAAAAAAAACACCGACGCATTCGTTCAGGAACAAAAATATAATAAGGCGTCTAAAAATGTAGCAAAGGACGACCCTTGTTTTCGGAACTAACGACGACGACGCCTCTAGTAACCGAATCTTGCTCCGGCACCGGTCGACCACCGATTTCCATCGTTTCCGTTAACGTAACGTATAGCGCCCGGGGGGCGGCGGCGGTATTGTACCGTGTAGCCCCGCGACGCACAAAGGGTTAGACGGCAGCGTGCACAGGTGCGCGACTATACGACCGGGAATACGGTACGCGAGTTTTAAAAAATTCAAATCGCGCCCGTGGGAGAGGGAGTCGAGGTCAGATGACTCTCTCTCTCTCTCTCTCTCTCGCTCACAAGCGAGCGTGCGCGCGCGCGGTACAAACGGGAATCGCGCGAGAGGCGGCTAGTGACCCGCGGCGCGGTCGGGGACGACCGGATCGAAATCGCCGCGTTCGTCTGCGGCGGCGGCGGAAACGGGCCGCGCCGGCCACCGCGCGCACGATATACGCGATATACATATACGCGGCTCGAAAGGTGTGTCCGAAAAGACCCGGTAGCGGTATAGACGGTATCAACCGCCGGTTACGAGATGGTCCTTTTTTAGTATTATTATTGTCGGGATTTGGTTATTTTTCGCCGGTATGTGCGCGCGCGCAGAATACGACGGCGACGGGATCAGGGCCGGGATCGGCCAGGCCCCAGCGCTCCGAACGACTGCCGCCGGCAGAGACGTCGACGACGGCGCGGGCGCACCCGAGTAGTCTCCATGAGCGCCGGCGCGCTCTCTTTCCCGATTGCGAAGTCCACACGCAGCGGCGATCGATACACGCTGCTCGCTAAACACTACGCAACACACACACACACACAAGCCACCACTATCGCGTGACCCCACAGCCGGCAAAACCCGACATTTTTTCAAACACCCCCTCTCTCAAACCCATTGCCGGCCCGCACGTCTCTCGGTTCCACGCCTAACCCGGGCGTCGGAGTACCACAAAACCACGCTCCGCGGGCAATATATATATATATTCGTATTTATTTATTTATATTTATGTACGTACCACTAAACCTAGGAAAATAACCCGTTAAAAACCTATAGTGAACGCGGTAATAAATTATCAATAATGCTACACGTAAAAATGCTTTGCAGAAATTACTTGAAAATGTAAAAATCCGTCTGAACATTATTTTATTAAATAATTGTAAACAACAATATCGCCACCGAACCGTACTTACAACGCACCGTTATATTCCGCTCAAACTGTATATAAAAATCCATTATCGATAACATTTCGCCGGTGTATCCAAAATTTAACGAGTTTATTGGTACACGTAATAATTCGACTTATTAATAGATAATTTTACTTATATCCGAACCTTTTATTCGATCAAAAAACGTATGTTGGATTATTATTAATCGTGAGTATGTTGTTGAAAATATATATAAAATACAAATAATCGAAATGCTAGTCGTTTGTTAATAACGCGTTAAAATATAAGCTATAAATATCGGATAAACTGGTAATTACTAAAAAAATGTGATATAAACGCTAATAAACCGATACAAAAGGTCGAAAATATTTACGTTCATTAAAATCGTAAAAAACGTGAAAATCGCGTCATAAAATTGTAAATTGTAACGTACGAATCGAATTTCATATTCAATAAACTGAAGTACGAAAAAAAAAATGCAAATTCTACAGATTCCCCGCCCTATGTATCACGTACGTCGGGCGTACGACGACACTACGAATACCGTAATCGAAAATATAAGATGCGCGTTAGTTGCAAGCACGATGTTTAACAGGTGTCGCTTATGCCGCCGCCGGGAAAACTATAATAACTATTATTACGTGCAGAGCGCCGACGACAAAAGAATGTCGATTTTAAAATGAAGCGTTGACAATCGATTCGAGATGACGACTCCGTATAATTTAAACTCCGATTTTATTGAATATTATATTGTCGTTATCGAGGTGTTACGAAACTACGCGCCAATAATGTATACGAGGACGGAACGAACTGGGTAAGCAAGCAACAGGCCAGTCTACAAATTCGTATCGACTTCGCCGTTATTCAAAAACTAATTGATAATCGCAATTTTATTTTTCGCTGTTTGAAATTTCGGATATCGAAACATATACATACTACTTCGCCAACCAGTACGCATATTCAGTATGCAAAAAATAATAACTATAACAACATCCGAAGTCAACACTCAAGTTTAAAAAAACAAACACGCAATATTAAAATGTACTTTATCCAATAATTTATTTTTAAATAAAAGATAACCGTCCGTTTATTGTTATATTTTACACCAAACATACGATAAAAGCGTTAACAAATTCTTAAAAATCGGCCGTTTTTATGAATATTATCCAACCCTTACTCCAACATGTGTATTCTCATTTCAGTTGAAATAATAACTGAACGATTAAAAATAAAATCATAAAATAATAAGTATCACCATGCCACGTTCAATACTCGTAAACATAAATACTTTTAAATTTAAATTAATAGAAAACGTTGATCTTAGTATTACTTTTCTTTAAGATCCAAATCAATTTACCTAGTATTTTTTTTAATTACATATGTCCATTCGATTTCTCTACAATTGATTGTATTTATTCAAAAATTTCTATAGCCTAAAAATTCATTAACTACACGCTTGAAATTATTAACTATTTTGAAAATCTTTTTTTAAAACTATACTGATATAATATAGTATTAAACAATATACACAAGCGTATTATTATAATGTTTACGATCGTGGCGCGCGCTGAACCATTATTTTACAACGCGTCGGAAATTTCAATAATCTCTTTATACTCATTCACCTTCCCCCCTCTCACTCTTTCTCATCACCATCCTATCACCAGAATATTTCCCTGTCTACTACGTTACCATCTCAAATGCCTCGATCAATATGCCATTTTCCAGTATCAAGAGACATTTGTAACCGAACTGAGCACTTGTCCCCGGGGCATGACATTTTGATCAATGTATACATTGGCTGTGCAAATACCAGTCTATACGTACGTAAATAAATATTAAACTACCATAAACACTGTATTCCGAACAAATGTACTCGCGTAAAAAAACAAATTAAAACGAAACGAGACAAATGAATCTGTAAAACAACCTTTTAAAAATGTCACAACGAATAACGAAATATGTATAAACATATTTCAATCTAACGACAACTAAATAATTTAATACATACATTCAAACAAAACGTACCTAATTATAAATATCCGTAGCGTGTATATAATATGTGATTATAACTTTGAAAATCGATTAAACATTATCTAATATATGTGTAGTTCATGTTTTATCCGATTTTATTCGACTTGATCTTTGGACTCGAAATAATAACCACCTTATTAATATTGCATTATGCCACACCAAGTTGAAAAATGAGGTAATTATAATATTAACAATGTATTGTTCACATAGTTTACGCTTTGATATAAACAAATAGTTAAAAAAATGCGCGATCCCGTGGAATTTTAAACGCAATAAAGGTACGTAAAATTTATAATTAATGATAAGATAAGAGATATAAAACTAAATTTTTTTAGCCCTACGGTAGTTTTGGATTATATTACATCTGTAAATTGAAAAATGTATGATACCATACCTACGTGATATTATATGACAAATAAATCTTAATGCCAAATCGATCCTATATAAGTCGGCAAAATTTGATAAGTCAATCGATAATCGAGTGAGATAAACTTCAGGAAACTATCATAATTCAATCAATACATCTATGTACGTTAATATTATTACTACACGCTTTGTAATGTATTAAAACGTGCCAATTGTTTTCTCTAGCGAATATTATTCTGGCAATAATTCGTAAATATATTTCAATTATGTTGTTCCATATAAATAATATATCGATTTAATATAATGACTGCAAATATGAATAGATTGTGTATGTTTCTTACTGTTTAAAAGTATTTATTATCAGTAATTGGTAACGAAATTCCATGTCTATACATTTTGAAAATAGTTCAACATTTAAAAATGTCGGCCAGTAATACTGTATGATCAAAACGTTTGACAAAGCCTATGGAAATATATTATGTACTTATACACAACACAAGCACAAAACAAGACAAGTTATCTACATCCTATATCCATTACATAATCATCATCCATTACAGGATACATTCTATATCCTACTTCTATATATTTTATATAATTATTGACGATTTGTTTTTAAAAACAGAACGTCAACGTTTATTTTAAAACTATACTAATGAAACTTATAAATATTTATTGTGTTTATTAAAAATAATGAACCTATACAACTTAAATTATGGTATTGGATAAAAAGTATATAGAACATTAGTTCAAAACACCAAGTATGTTTTATTAAAAAGATAATATAATTGTTTGTCGAGCATACATGCGCAGATCAATTAAATACATAATCAAAAATAAGATATACAAATAAACTCGAATTTTATCCGAAAATTCAAAACATGTATTAAATATAATGGAATATAATTAAAAAATATAGTTTTAAATTAAAAGAATTCCAAATTGACTTTATGATACTGAATGCACGTATGTCTTTAAATTGCCTATATAAAATGCCGTGCGAAATTATTAGAAAATTATTATTTATCCTACATAGTAGTTTTCACCGTATAACTTTACACCATTTCATGTGTGATCAGATAGATATTATAATTTACGTTTACCTAAAGAGAACAATTAACTTAAACTTCGTCGAACACAAGTTCAGAAATATTTAATAATAACTATTACTTGTAATCGATAAAACATTAATGCAAATTACATATACTATAAATTGCATAATGAATATCTATATTTTATAATACATATTAAACAAAAATTTATTTTAAACATATTATACCAATAGCAAAATTAGACATAATTCGCAATAAATATAATAATAGTAAATTAATGTTCAATATAATCTATTAGTCATAGAATCTATATATGTATTTAGATTGATTTGTCTTTTTTCACATTGAATATAATACTAAAATTAACTTCTATATACATGCTATATAGGTGTAAAATTGTTTAACTAATAATATATTAACATTTTCCATATTTCAATGTAATTAAACTATATACCGACAGTTAATGTCGGTATTAAAATATTTTTAAATAATGATTTAAAACGTTCAAACATTCAACTAATACATTGAATTAGAAATAATTAAAAGAGAAATTTTAAGTAAAAAAAAAAAGTTATATACCATTAACACCGAGAGCTAATTTTACAAAACTTGGTGATAGCCAATAGTTAGCGTAGTTTAACAATTAAGCTCGGAGATTTACTATCTATAGAATTTTTAATTAAAATGTAAGTATATAATCATATATACTTCATTTTCCGACAGGTGTATTTATTACTATTAAAATTTTAAATATATTCAACAGAGCGTATAATTTTACGCGTAATTTATTTCGAATTAATATTTAAAAACTCGTTATTTCATACATATAATAGCTAAATATATTTAATTATAAAACGTACGTAGTTATGATAAATAGAGTATATAAGTATATATATATATATATATATATAGATTATACTATATATAGTATTTAGATGCTTATCATGACAGAAATATTAAATAAAAACGAACTATGTATTTCTTTTTAGTCATATAATAGAAATTAGTATACGATAAGTAATTACGAATATAAATATGAAATAAACGTAAACACTTAATTATATTGTAATCAAATGAAATTTTTAGTATTATAAATTTAAAACATTAACATGCCAAATAACGAAAAATGTTTTAGTCTAGTCATTTCTATTTATAGTTTAATGACTAAACAAAAAAGTTATATGCATGCATTTAAAATTCTGATTCATAAAACGAGAAAGATAAAAAAAACTATATTTCTTAATAAAAATGTATTTGTTACATCGAAAACTATATTGTTACTAACTTATTGGATGATCATTAGAAATACAAATAAATGTACACATAATTACAATAAATTTCAATATTATTTGACATGTTCGTCGTAAATTCTACTTGAAAAACTACTTGGAATCAACGTAGAATTGTAAACAATTATTGTTTTTACCATTGTACAACACAATAATGTCATATTACAATTAAGTAATGTAAGTTAGTGGGAAAAGGAATAGAACAACACTAACATGTATAATTACTTAAATTTCTTGTAAATTTATTTTTTAAAAAACATAATACTTGATATTTAAAAACATTTTAAAAGAAAACAAATATTTTTATGGACAATACTTAATAAAAACTGTATATAGTAATAAAAGATACTTTATTATTCTACCAATTGCAATTATATTCAAATATCATAAAAATATATCATTGAAGTATTTGTATGTTATCAAATTTAATAAAATTATTTTTTCAATATTTTAATCTATATATTTGTGCATTACGTTGAAAATTCGGATAAATTACCATCGATTTATCTGAAATCAAATACTAAATAAACAATACGACCTATAACTTTTTTGTGATAAAATAAATAAGTATAATCGGTGATGAAAAGTTAGTATTATATCTTGTATTTTTCGATAGATCGAATAATGTTTTTAAAACATACATCGTCAAATCTAAAAATTTGAAATTCGCAATATTATTAAACGATAAAATAAACAAAAAATTTTATATTCGACACTAATAATATCGAAAGAATTACCAAAACTCATATTGATGTCGCTTAATCAAATTCCAATATAATATTTTTTAAAAAATTATAGTTTCCGTATTTTTCATAAATGTTGTTCAAATTACATTTTTCGCCACAATATCGCTCTGAAAACGCAATTTTACATTTAATATGTAGATAATTTAAATAACACTCCGTCCACTCGAATTTATATTACGATAATTACCGGGTATTTGTACACGAATGCAATTTACCCAACATTTTTGTCCTATATACGCGTGTGTAATTTCGTTTTATTACTATTGTTATACGCCGGAAATTTTACTTCATCATCGTGACTTAGTTGACAAAATGTCCATTTTCAGAGTTGTAGTTAAATATATATATATATATATATATATATATATATACTGTGTGTGTGTAAATATATAAATCGCATGACTAAATTGGCGAGTGGTTTCACAATTTCACAATTTGTGTAAACACTAATAAACTACCCTTACACCTATAATATATACTTCTATATTTCACCAAATGTCAAAATTCTGTACACACAGTTTCAAATGTGTACACTTACTAATAATAATCAAATTTATTAACTTTAAATACGCAAAATCATTAACCATTCCCGATACTGAAACGCTAAATAGACATTTTCCCGTTAATCGTCATAATAACTCGTAGCCTAAGTGTGCCCCTCTACATAGTCGATCTCGTACGCAGCGCCGTTTCGGTATATTATATGTAAACTAGTGCGCTATCTGGTGATTAACTGTGTAATTGCATAAACTAACGTAATTTTATCCCTTAAGTTTTCAGTCTGACTAAGATAAAACGAACTTACAAACCTTTTTATTACCAATACACTCGTAAAAAATAATCTTATTGCGAGAGCGAAAAATGTAAAACACTCACCATTCTTTCTTTTAGTCTTTTTATCATCCGACTGATGACGCTGAATTCTATATAAGAAAAAAATAAAATAAGTTTTAAAACGTCATTAAATAAATTGTATAAACTATCACCAATATTAATTGTTTAAAAACAAAGCATATTGTTATTAACTCGCGAAGTAATAACCTATGCTAATAAACTTAATGAAACGCGTTAAACCCATTAATATGTTACACATAAGTAATGTAATAAAGTAATAAAGCGATTCATTAATGATAAATAATTAGATACCCAATAGACTATGGTTTTAGTATAAGTATTCACAAATATACAATAAACACGGCGATAAACTGTGAAGCAATCAATAGTGGTTTTCTAGAATGTCTCCAAAAACAACGTAACTAAATATGTGACGTTAATTTTATAAATATCAAAATTACAACAACGCATACAAAAATATACAGGAACTGATGAATGGATGGTGGGGAGAGGCTTTTATATTCTCATACCTTCCCTTTTCACCTCGCATATTGATCTTACCTATTAACGATTTTCAATTACATATTTGAAGCTTTATTAGTTATAGAATAAAATTTGTAATTCAATTCTACACTACCTTTACATGTTATGAACCTACATTAGATGTACCTAATCTTATATCTACTACACACGAGTTATGTTGTATGTGCAAATCAACGTAGAAAGTTTCTAACATTTAAAATGGCAAGTTAATATATTATAATTATATTTAAAGGGTCACTTTTATTGAAAAATAGTTTTATATTTTCATAAAAATAATAATATATAAATAAAAATCGGCCAATAAAATTTTTTAAACAGAAGTACTACAATAAATTTGAAATGATAATTTTTAAAATCCCACACATGCTATTAATCAATTTTTTTCCAAATAATACTATTTAGTATTCATGGGTAATTTGTATATTAACATAAATACACTAAATCGTCTATGCAATAAAACAACTAGTAAGTACACAACACCTGTTCTGTAGATATGTAAATCGATTTAGTCGCACTGTACCACCAACTGTGTCAACAAAACTTTTTGGGGTGCTCAGTATTTACATTTTACACATTTCTCGAGACTTTTCATACAATGAATATGAAACTACAGTACAAGTGTTAGAAGAACAATGGACAATGGAAATTTCACACGAAATAATACTAAAAAATTAACACAATCTGAGGAAAATGGTATTTTGCCATTAGTAATCCATTAGTTGGTATTGCATAGATCACAACAACAGACTGTTGATAGGTGGTGCTTAAAATAAAAAAGGTGGTCTTAATGTGCTGTTGGCAAGAGCAATACTCTATATCTATTAGAATATTGAGATTATAATTAGCCATATATATCTGTGTGTACGCATGTGTATATGTATATGTGTGTATGTATTTATCGATTGGTGCCAATATCTAAAGCCCTGAAGACAGCTACTTTTCAAACCATTAAAGACCAATAAGTGACGCAAACGCAAATCACATACATTTTATTATAACAAAGCTGGACACAACTTGGTAAAAATTATAATTTGAATTCTAAATAACTTTCCAATCTAACCCATTAAAAACACAAAATAACTTATTTGTTTCTCATAATTTTGTTTTCATAAATAGATAGATACCAAATGTCCGTGTAATTGTAATATTATAGGACATTATGACCTTAAAATGTAAATTTAATTTTAATACTTAACATTTCAATAGATTAATATTTTTAATTTACACAGTTAAAAATAATAATTATAACTTGTAACAGTTATATTATAACGAAGTTACTAATTTTTCCAACTGTTTTCTAGTTCTAGTTATTGCTTAACCAAATTGGAACTTTGCAAGTTTTAAAAATTTCAAAAAATACTTATATTCAAATGTTATTAGTCATGATTATATTTCCAAACTTAATGTCAACAAGTTAAAAATAAATAATCAACATGCCCAGCTTTGTGTTATAATATTATAAGAAATAAATACTATATTATTCACAATAAGCACAAAACAACATTCGTGAAATAACACTATCAAAATATATTAGATACATAATACTTACATTTTGTTTACATTTGGTAGATTGCCTTTTTATCTTAGATGAAAATGGAAATGGTGGAGAAAATGGCATAGAAACATCTATTGTGATGTCACAACTTATTTACAAATCGGTATCACATAACAATAACAGTGTATATCTAATTATATTACATGGTTCACTAAACATTTAAGTAACATACCTTATTGTAAAATTGATACATAAAATACTTAGAAACAATCTATAGACACAGAATACATAGAATAACTACTAATTATACTATATTGTACAATATTGACGTAATTCTAATAAATATTAAATGATACCGAGGGGACTATTATAATAATGATAATAATAATAATGTTACAAAACGTCTTAACTGCTCTGATGCGCATTTTAATAAGTAGGCAGTAGAAAGAAAACGAATTTGAATAAACATATTGACAACACCTATTTAATTGTATTAAGCATAATTTTCTTTATCAGATTTTGTATTCCGTCGACTAGAAAGGCAGATGAAAACGTATACAAGTAGTTGATAAAGAAAACCAAGATCACTAAGGACGGCAATAATTTAATAGCAAGCCACCCATTCAACAGGCGTCACTTGTGCCAGACAACCAAATGAACGACGTGGAGGAGCTACAATGGACACACCGAAACAGACTGTACCGTTGCCTACACAGGAAACGTTTCATTGGCAAGGCCTATCGGGTGTGCCTCAGTGGATGGAGAGAGTTTAGGATTACCGTGGAAAACTCGTAGCTAAGAGGCGAACTCGATCGGTTTCCGACAAACGGTGGTTGGTATTAGACGCGCGAAGAGGAAAAACGGAAAACGAAACACGAAATACGATCGCGACGACGACAGCGGTAGGTTCACGTCGTTACAGGTTTAAGATGAGAAACAAATTCTTTTCGTACGAACGCCACCCTCTAAAGAAAAACTAGAAAAACTGCGAATGCGAAGCGAAAAAATATGAACGCGAATCGCGTAATACCGTTATCACAACGTACGCACACTGAACGGACGGCTGGTGATTAAAAAAAAAAAACGGCGGCGGCGCGACGACGACGAACCAAAACAAACTCGTACGGTATCGTCCCCTCCCGTCAGTGACGGCAGTATCAGTCGACCGTTCACGTTGCGGCCGTGACTTGATGGCTGGAGGGGAACCTGTCGTGTTGGTAGAGGGGTTTCGACTTTCCGTAGTAGTGTTGCGGCGGCGATCCTCCGTCCGAGTTAAAAATAAATCGCCCGTGGCTAACGATATTTTCAGCTACTGTGTGCATATATATATATATTTATCATATACGTTACGCGCGTGTAGTTCGCTTTTCTATCGTACTTGCGAGCCGTATTTTCCTCGTCCGTAACGCTCTGCAGTAATCGTCGTTAATATTATTATTACCCTCCCCTCGCCCGAGTTTTTTGTCGTCAAGTCTCCCGCGGAATTTCGCATTTTCTGGCAGCGTCGCGCGTGTGGGTGGACGCGCGTGCATATTAATACGGGTACGCGTAGAAATACGATATATTATTATTGCGGACGTCGTCGCGTATATTGCGACGTACGTGTCCACGTACCGTCGCATATTTTTACGCGCAAAATCGTACGGCGAGTATTATCGCCTAATGACGCCGCCGACAACATTGGCACGCGGACCAACGAACAGCTGTTCGGCGTTCACGGCGATAACGGTCGTCCGCGGATTGTTTACGTTTTGGATTCTTCGCGTTCCTTCCAGGACCTTCCTCGCACGATTTCCTCCATCTCCTGACATCGCTTCCATAACCGCCACACGGCAATAATCGCACCGACCGCCATGTCCGTGCGTGATGACGGTGGCAATTGCACTGAATCGTCGACGACTGCCCGTAAGTGATTTTTTTTATTTTTCGTAGTTTTTGTCTTTTCACGACGTTCTCGCGAACAGCGACCACCAATATCAATCGTAGGCTGCCGAACGTACTTACCGCGTTGAAATCATCGCGTTTGATATTGTTGGGGCACCCACTGCCGAGCGCCGTTTCGTCTATTTTCCATTCCCGTAATTGAATTTCCGCTAATAAAATGTGTACAATCGGACAATATTGGGAGAAATATTTTACCCGCCATTTCGATTCATTATCTTAGCCACCTTTAAGTTGATATAATTACTCTTATCAACTGCGTCTAATACTTAACGTGATTATATTATCGTAATGTATATTTTTTGTTTTATTTAATAAATAATTAAAAGTAGACCGATAATTTAACGAATTTAAACGTAATATTTTTATCATACACTTAAAATGATTCATTTTGTCAGGTTCTAGAACATCGGAGGAAAAAAACAATATCGGTCTATTACAAGAATACTTATTATTGGAGTTGGGAGAAAATAAGAAAAATTTATTCAACATTGTGCATTTAGGCCAGTCAATGAGATTTGCTAACAGCAATAGTAAGTTATTGAATTAAACATTTATCAATAAATTATTACCTTAAAATGGATTCAATTATTGGTTGCCAACATATGGTCAAACAAAAAAATGAAGAATTATTGACCAATTATCGTATCGTTCACGCAAACTTTGTGTCTTGTCAATATGATAATTCAAAAAGTGCTAAATTGAAACTGGCCAAATGTCATGATTGTCCGTTTGACAATGCGCGATTATTATCGTGTTTATATTGTGTATATTTTGGCTGTCCGGAACACGCTGCCATACACTTCAGCAATACCCAACACAATTTTGGTGTAAACCTAATGTCTGGTCATGTGTTCTGTGCTCTCTGCGACGACTATATCTATGATGGTGAAATTTTATCTATAGCTGAATCATTGAATAAAAATGATGTTTATAGATTTGGTAGTAAACCTATAAAATTAAACAACATCAACTTACTCCAAATAAACAATGATATTGTTTTCAAAAATAACTTACCAATACCTGGATTCGTCAATTTGGGCAATACATGTTTTTTAAACAGTGTACTACAAGTGCTCATACATACACCAATGTTACGAAACTATATTCTCTCTGACCAACACGTGTGTCCTTTCATAAATGATCCTAGCGTATGTATTATATGTGAAATTAACAGAATTTACCAACAAGCGTACGCACTAGATGTCAACGTAATCAGTTTACAAAAGTTGTTGAAGATATTTTGGGATAATACGTGGTATATGGCGACAGCTTTACAACACGACGCACACGAATGTTTTATTGCCATATTGGACATTATACACAAACAGATGATGATACAAAATGAAAATGATAAGGACATAAAGCACCTGGAAAACTGCCAATGTATTATCCATAAAATGTTCAAAGGTGTGTTGCAAAGTGATATTGTCTGCCAGAGCTGTAGTAATGTGTCGTCCAAAATTGACATTATCAACGATATACCGATATACTTTTCAATGGATGCAAAGGGAAAATATCCGCTTAACATAACATTAATGACATGCTTAGAACAGTTTGGTCAAATTGAATTGTTAAACGATTTAGATTGTACAAATTGTAAAACGAAAAAATTGTCGTCCAAACAACTTACTTTGAAACATTTGCCTATGATTTTATGTTTTATTTTAAAAAGATTTGGACAACCTTCAGATAATGTTCCCAATAAAATTACCACAGTCGTTGAATTCCCAGAAACATTAAACATGGGCAAATTCATTGAGAACAAAACTGTAACTGACAATGCTTTCATCAACGAATGTTTAGCCATATACGAGACAATCTATAAATTGTATGCCGTAATTTGTCATGAAGGTTTATTAAATGGTGGACATTATTTATCTTACATACGTCATATGGGTAAATGGTATCAATGTAATGACAATATTATTAAAATGGTACAGTTTGAAGATGTATTAAAATGTCCATCATACCTATTGTTTTACCACAAAGAAGTTATGAACTTTTACTAACTTTTATTCATATTGTATAAATTTAAATATAATACTTATTTGAAATCAGATGTATATACATTTTAAACAGGTTATAGTTAATGATCATATTGTTAGGTACAAAATTGATCTTTTGAAATTAATTTTAATTTAAATTACTTAAAGGTTAATACTATTTTACTTTTTATTGATAATTATTACAATAATTAAATTTGGAATTACATTTCACGTATTATGTAGTTAATTACAATTTATATTAATTTCCAATATTTTATTTTTTCGCTGCCTTTTTGTAAATGCTTAAGAACAAATTAAACCTTTAAACTGAAAGTACCTAATTAATAAATTAATTACTCCTTTTATTTTATACCTTTGGAACATTTTGGTATTTTATATCATTTTTAAGAAAATATGAAACATTACATCTTTTAAATAAGAACAATATATGTATAAAACTAGTATTATTATTTTAAAGTATTTTAATTTGATGAACATAAATATATATTTCTCAGCATACATATTTTAGTTTAAAAGTATAATACAAATAATATGTAATAGGCACGTATGTCTAATTATTTCTTATACATTTGTATACATAATCTTCATCTATAATTGTATAAATATAATTGACTGTATGTATATTTATCATATAAAATTTACTGTAATTTAAATAACATTTTAAAGACTTACTATGCGTATTGATTATTTTAAAATGTAAAATTTTGTTAAAACAGAAATAGACTGGTTTTTTTTAATGTTGAATGTGTAATTTTTTATCTTTTAAATATATAATATGTACCTTTTTTTCTCAATTAATTGGCAATACGCCCATAGTTTGTAAAACTATTAAGCAAAACTATGGGCAATGGATCGTCATTATATATTTTCAAAAGATTTACGCAAAATATAAAATAAAGAATATAATATAAACATATCTATAATTTTGTGTAAAATATAAATCAATAACCATTTTGTTAATAAAAAGTACACTCTAATATAAATACTGTAGTTGATTATTTGAGAGAATTACAAAAACTTAGAATTGGACTAAATTTTTGAATCATAATTTAGTCAAACTTTGTGAAAGTAAAATTCAAAAAATATACATATATTGTATTCTAACTATGTTTTAGAAGACATTTTTTACTGAGAAGAAATTATTTTCCATCACTATAAGGCACATTATTTCGTTTATAAATAATTCAAAATACTCATGATTAATTTGTTTCAATTATCTAGTATTAAAAACAATTTCAAATATGTTTGTATTGATAAAAATAAATACTTTGTTTTCTAGTGATAAACCACAGTATTTTTTCAATACTTGTAAACCATGCAATTTGTTAGATATTTCAGTATTTCTAGGTTTGTGTATTACTAAATAAAGTACTACTACAAATATTAAATTAAAGTATTGCACAAATCATTATATATATATACAATTATGATAAATAATAATCTTACATATACAATGTTAATATTTTCTAGAAACTGCAAACTTACTTAACCTGCTTTTACACGCTAAAGCGTTAAACACACAGTTGGAAAGTGATTTTGCATTAGCATGTTTGGGTATTGGCAATGATGAAATGCAGTGCACATCTTTATACAACAATAATGAAGAAAACAATAAAAACAGCGTTCTAACAACATCTATCAATCCGTTAATTTTACAATCTTCGCATTTGGAAGACTCAAATTTTAAAAACCAATTTTTTATAACCAGAAGCTCATTTCAAGTAAATTATGTTATAAATTAAACTCAGACGATGGAACATTTTTTAATTCCAGAAATACGCCTATTGTATAATATATATATATTATATTCTCACCAGGTCATATGTACTCTTTTGATGCAAGAATACGGAAATATGTCATATAAAAGAACTGAAATAGACGTCGAAAAACAATTGTTAGTCACTCTAACATACTTAGGAACTGTTCAGAGTTACAAGTATATATTATTATCGCTGTCTATTATTATAAACAAAATTTATTTTGTCCGTTTCACATTATGCATATAAAGGGAAATTGGATCAAAGTTTAACATTGCTATTAGTACAGCTCACAAATGTGTCAACGATGTCACAAGCACTCTGTTTCAAGATATGGGTGAATTGATTTATTGGCCAGTTGATCAGCAAGTTGATTCTGAAATTCAAGCATTCAACGAAATGCCTGGGAATCAATTTCCAGGTATACTTGGTGTCATAGGAACAGTAGATTTGAAAAAATCTTGCACAGCCAATCCATCAAAACACACAAAGGATGGGTCTTCAATAGCAATCCAAGTGAGTTTAAATTGTTAATAATTGTGCGACTTATTAACGTTGGATGAAATTTGTTTAGTGTGTATGCAACTACAAGTGTCAGTTTTATAACGTTTTCACTAGTTATTTACTCAAATCATCTGTTGGAACATCAACGTTCCTAGAGAGTCCATTAGCTGAAATTATCCTGAACAATCCGGACCATCTATTTCCTAATAATGACATTCATATTATTGGACCTTGTTGTTACCCTCTGCTACCTAATCTAATGACTCCATTTCCAGATGACAAGTATAATACAATGTCACAAAATGCCTATAATGATGCCATCAAGGTACCATTAAATGTCATCAAAATGGCGTTTGGTAAATTGCTGGGACGATTCAAAAGACTGCTGTATGTTTAAAATTGAATATTCTCATAGAATAATTTTTAGTTTGATATTTAATTATATTTCGTGAAATTTAGGTGTTTAGATTTATGGGGACAGGAAAAGTTCGCCATACTGATATTTGCTGCTTGTTGTTTGCACAATGTATGTTTAAGTAACAATGATGATGTTGAGTGTGAACCTTATGAATACTGCACTTTTAAATGTGACTATTATGAAGAAACTAGTATTAGAAAGCGCAGAGAAATATGCAATCAATTATTTTTGGGAACAGATGACAATCAATTGTAAAATTGACAAATGTAAACATATTTCACATAAAAATTAAATAATAACAATTTAATTATTACAAGTCAAAAAGTATATAAAACATTCCATAATATTGCTTTTAGTAAAGTTGTTAAGTTTGGGATGGTAATTTTGAAATTAATTGTTTTAATAGTTTTAATTTTTGAGCTTCGAATTCGTTTGATCTTTTTAGAGATTCTAAAATTTGTTGTTGAAGTCCTTCAAATACTTTTTCTTTATTGTTTATATTATCCTCCATTTCTTTTAACCTAAAATATATATAAAAAAATTAATAAAAAAAGATATATATATATACAATATATATTACCTTCTATCAAATTCCAAATTTCTCATCTTAAACAAGTCTCTTAATTCAGCGATGGCTTCTACTTGAATGGTACAATCTGATTTTGAACTCTTAATGTAATTGTGTTCGTCCATCTCATTATTTTCAAATGTTTGATTATTCATGTCACTGTTATTAGTTTCATTACTTTTTGAATACTTCTCCTTGTTTAAGTCTAAAAGTTTAGGATAATGTGACTACGTAAAAACATTCTAGACTTAGTGAGTTACCCAAAGGCACTATTACCTTTTAATATTGAATCAATTCTACTGTAATACACCCAAATTATTTTTTTATTTCTATTAACGCGAACTTTATTTTTGTAATAACGGTTTTTTAATGTACGCCATTTGTTATCACAAGATCTAGGAGAGTAATTATAACCATTTTGTGACATTTCTTCCGATATTTCTTTCCATATTGACAATTTTTCACCAGTTGCTGCTTTCATAAATGTTTCTTTGTGATGATCAAAACAATCAATTAAACACATTGTTGATTCCATATTCCAGGAAACTAAATATAAATAGATTAAATGTTAAAACATCCAATTACTAATTAAACATAATATAATGATAGAATCTTACCAGTGTCAGGAGGTGTACCAAGTAGTTTGTCTATATCGTGATAGTATTGCCACTTCACACTATTCATTCCTAATTTTTTATATTTTTCCTTTCTTTTTAGATAGTTTGCTTTTAAAAGGCGCCATTTACGATCGCATACCTGACCAGAATAGTTATGACCATTTTGACGTAACTCATCACTGATTTCATTCCACAGTAGACGTTTTTTACCTTGTGGAGCCATCAGAAAACGTGGACGATAAATACCCCATAAATCAATTAAACATTTAGTAGCCGCTTCTGTCCAAACCTCTAACGAACCTAACAATTTTTTTAGTTACTTATTTATATAGAACCACGAATTACGTACAAATTAATTAAATTATTTTAATAAGAAACTACCCAAAGTATCTTCTCCATCATTGTTCTCATTATTTTCAATATTTGCATTTTGCGTCGATTGCAAATCAACTTCATAAGATTCTGACATTTCTTTTTTTATATCAAATTCATCAATTAATGACACGGTGATCACATTATTATGTTCTGAAGCTACAATACGATATCATAAATTAATTGTTTAAAAATATTACAAATTTAATTCATAAAAATGTTAATTACAATCGTCAGTAGCATTTGTAAAAATATTGTCCATATCTTTAAAATAAAACCATTTTACACATTCAATTCCATATTTCAATGCCCTTTGTTTATTTTTCCTATAGGTCATTTTCAAATTCCGCCATTTATCATTACATAAATTTGCCGAACATTGGTATCCCAAATTTGACAATTGTTGTGCTATATCTTCCCACAACAAATGTTTACCACCTTGACTGGCTGATAAAAATTTATCTTTTTCTTTACCGTACAATTTAATTAATGCTCTGGTCGAATTAACTGTCCACTGCCATTTACCAATATCTTTTTCGTTCGCTAAATAATTTACATAATATAAATAATTTAAAATATTTTTATTCTGAATAATTAATTTTGATATACTTATTGAATTAGGGTTTTCACATTCCTCTACAGAAGAAACATATTTATTTTCTGCACATTCCTTAACATTGTCGTCATCAATGTCTGTATAAACAAATAAATTATGTAAAAACTAATGTCAAAAATACATATTTCTATTATTTTACCAGAAATGTCAAAAGGGATGCCTTTAATAGCCCTATCCATATCACAATAATAATCCCAAACAATTATACGTTTTGTACCATCTTTCTTGATAGCGTGTGTCTTATTATACAGATATACTTTTTTGAGATTGTGCCATTTAATTTTGCACGAGAGAGCGTCGATATAAAAACCATGTTCAACCATACGCTTAGACAATAATAGCCATAGTGATTTTTTTTTTTCAACCGAGCAGTTGGCAAATTCTTTTCTGAGTTGACTCCAGCAATGGATTAAATAACGAACTGCACTGTTATTTTGCCAAATATCTAAAACACAAATAAAAAATTTATGAACACCAAAAACTAAAATATTTGTTTTTCTTTAATTTATGAAAAAAATTATTTTGTACAACACACCATTACATGATTCATTGTCAGTACTATAAATTTCTTGAACTACTTCTTCATTTTCATAGTCTTCATCACTACTTAGATCCGGTCCATTTATAACAACTAAAAATAAATATACTCATTCATCATTCAAATTGTCTATATTCAATTACAATTGATTTTTGTATGTTTTGATGGTATATATGTATAAAATTAAAAAAATGTATTACCCGGGTCATAATCATCGCTTAACATAGTATCTTCATTAATATTTAATGACTGGTAATCTACTTCATCGTTGACCATAATTGCATAAGAATGTTGAAGTAAATTTGACAATTTATTTGGCGTTGGCAATAATTTCTAATGATACAGAAAATATCCATTTGTTTTTTAAATATCGTGTGTAAAAAAACCAATAAGTATTGTATTTGATAGTTTTATAATTTTTATCATCAATAACTTAAATAAAAAGCCTTGTTCATATAAATGTTAGTTATTATGTGTAATCATAGTTTCTTCAGAAAGTAAAACTTTCGAAATTTAAATGACTCCAAATAAGATACATAATATGATCACATAAGCTGTCTAAAACATTACGTTATAAGGTATTCGTAAAAAAAATCAAAACAAAACAAAATTCGGATATAATATTCTAATTGTTTATAACAAAATACAAGCGCAAAATAAAATTATTATACTTGTTACTACATAAATAATCAAATCCATCAGAAGCAAAAGGGCATATTTAATATAATCTTTCATACTCTTATGATATACAAATTTGTATAAGACGTGTAATCTATCAATAGTTATAGATCAACAAAAAGTGTATACATTTTTTTCTTTAAATTAAAAATTAAACATTTTTTAAAACAAATAATCAATTACATATGTAAAAATAATTATTAAAATACCCCATAAAATAGATATTGTATATTATAGTTTTTCTTTTGTAAAGAAATAACTAAATATTTGTCTTATAGTTCTGTAAACAAAATTGATTATGAAATTTCGTAGATACTTAATATTTATTTAAAATACCTAATATAATTATTATTATTAAAAGCATTTAATAGTATTGAATAATTTAAATATTTCCATATTCGTAACAAAATTCTTCCGTATATTGTAGACTGCATACTATTGTATCATGGTCAATGATTAATGTATTTTATGATCTTGGAATTTTAATTTTTCGACTAAAACTAAATAAAAGATGACAATGTGTTATAAAAAACGAATAAAAATAACATATTTACATACAGAACTTCCCCAGAAAAAAAAATTACATACAAGCACACGCACCCATTTCGAGGGAGCTAAGTTTGAAAACAAAATATATAACGTTCCAAAAGGTGGGAAAAATAAAAAACGACAATTCATATAACAACATAAATTACCATACACTAATCCATTCCTTGTCCTCCACGGGTGGTATCGGTGCACAACGAGACGAACGTCGCCGAATACGACAACGTTTTCGGCGCGTAACGTTCTCGACCCACCGAGCGGTAAACTACCGTTGTCCTCGGTGGGTTCGCAGGCAAACTATGTGCGAACTACTTTGGAGTGTGAAAATTAAATGCGTCACTTAGGCAATGTATTAGAAAATATCAAATTACTCAAACGACAAAAACGATGAGAGCGATTTACGAACAATGTAAAATTCGCGTTTGGTGATAGAATCGTTCATTCCGTACTCGATCGTTTTTTCCATGAGCCGATATAATGGATATATTAACAATAAAAGCCTACTTTGTATACCGCGATTCTATATCAAACTTATCAATTTCCGTAGTACCAACATACTTATTACGTACCATAGATGCAGTAATAAATTTCGGAAAACATTTGACTAACTACATTTTAAAAAAGATGTATAATATTCAATTTATAAATTGTTTTACTATTTGTTAGTGCCTTATATGAAATGTACTATCGACAAAAAACCTAATCGCAGAATGTTATAATTAAAACCAAAAATGAAATAGATCTATATTAGTTTTTGGTGGGAAACAAAAAAATAACGAAAGGCACGTTTTATTATATCGAATGTTATTACTTTAATTATTAAACAACTGAATGGGCAAACGATCATATAACTCACAGATATTCTTTTGGAATCTATGATTCCGTTTTAGACTAGTTTTACTGTAAAAGCATAATAATTAACCGGCATTTCACTTCGATTTTTACATTAAAAAATTACAAGTCGATTATTTGTTGATTTATAATAAATAATGAAATTTTTCATAAAATTTAATATTTCCGATATTCTCTCCATAAAATAACATTAATACGCATAGATTTATTTTATTTTAAAAAAATATAATTTTTTCTTGTTATATTTTTAAAACACTTATCATCACCATATCATTTTTGTTGTTACAATCCTGCTATCTAAGTGAGCTAATAGGGTTATTATTTAGTTACAAACACGAACTTTATAATAAACGTGAAACCAAACATTAAATATAATATTTTAATTTACGCCACCTTCTATTTTGAAGCCTGTATTTGTAAGTATAAAATAGCATCGTTTGGAATTAGGTAACTTTTGTGTGCAAGAACATAAATCAAATTTAAAGAAATGGCGTCTGAAGAACTGCAAAAGCAATTCCAACGGGAACTAGACGCTTTTAAACAGTGTCAGAAAGAAGTAAATCAATTGACCGGAATGCGACAACAATTGGATGGTCAATTAAATGAAAACTCAATCGTTAAAGAAGAATTGGAGTTATTGAAGTCCACGAGTGAAGTGTATAAAATGGTTGGCCCTATACTGTTGCGTCAAGATCACTCAGAGGCCAAGGAGAATATTGATAAACGTATGAGTTATATAAAAAACGAATTGCAAAGAATTGATGATCGAATATCAACTTTGGAAAGCAAACAGGACGAGTATAGGGATAAGTTGACTAAATTGCAACAACAGTTTCAAGCCCAACAGGAAAAAAAGTAATAACAACGATCCGATCCAATTATATTGAAACATTTGGGAAATAATATTTTGTTATTGAACTATATGTACTTAGCAGTTTTATACAATGTGTTTATAAAAATTGTCTCGCTAATATAACCTAATATGGATATCAAATATATTTATAAATATAAGAATAATAATTTATTTACAATTAAATGTTATGTGTTTTGCTAATGTAGATAACATCTTTATACTTGACATAAGTAAAAGCTATCGGTACCTAACATTTTAATGATACATTTTTTTCAATTTTAAGATATTGTTAATACATATTTGTAAATTGACATGAAAATGATAAATATCTAGTTTATACAATATTATTTTTTGATTAAAGATTTGATAATTTTATACAGTTTAAATTTAAATGAATATTGAAATAATTACTCTTATTTAATTACTAAATAAAAAAAAGTAATATGTATAACTAAATAATTGAAATTGTGTTCTTTTTAATTAATTACGTTGTATTTATTGAAATTATAATAATTCTATGATACAGTACAATTTTAATGAAGTATTTACCTAAAGTATTGATGTTATTTTGTACAATTATAAATATAAGAAATTAGATTTGAATAGATGACAAAATAAAAATAATTGGAAATTAAAAAATTTGCTGGAGGTGAGTAGAAAGAAAACAAGACAATACTAGTTTAAGAAATTAAGAAAATGAAACAAGAATAGTTACACAAATTTAATATACTTAGGTCGGTATTAAAAATTTACTTGTATATAAATTATATATATAAACTATATAAATATACAAAATTGAACTCTGGTTATAACGGTGTTTTTTTTAGATACCTAACATAAACGGATATAAATTGCTTTAGATCTTTTCAATTTTGAACAATTTAACTCTATTAAACATTTTCTAAATTTGCAATGTTAATTAAACGTATAGATATAAATCATCTCGTCCATAGATAAATATAACATTTATAATCACTTTAGCCAGGTTTAAGGTTGGCAATCTAATAATTGTGGTAGACTTGTAAGATGTCTACTTTGATGTGTGTAAAGTAAATAGCATTTGATATTAAATATTTCGAAACTTGGTCTGATAACATTATGTTGAGATTACAAACACATCGCGTAATGTATTTGTATAGTTCAATCTTTGTCTTAGGTTCAGTTTCGGAAATAGTTCCACTTTTTTCCGCAGTAGATATTGAATAGGTTTCAGCAGTATGTTATCACATTGATAATAAAATGATACATTTTCAAAATTTTGTGCGAGTACGATGTTAATAACGAATAATGTGTTGATTGTGCGTTACGTATTTAAAATTATGTGGTACAACGTGTAATGCCAAATAAAGCGTTTTAATGGTGTAATAAGTAAGTGAGAAATTATGTCTTACATTATTTTTTATATTATAACAATACGTCTGTTTGCATTGTGATTAATTCTAAAGAAATTAAAAAAATTAGTATTACAATTTGGGTACTTATAAGTATTTTTTTGTTCTTAATAATTTATATTACGATTAATTTATTTAGTTAAATTATTTGAAGCGTGTAGTGTTTTTAATTCTTAAAAATAAATACAATCGAATAAAACTAAAATTATATTTAAGTTATAACAAAAAAAAAGAATAAATCAATCAAATACAGTTTAGAAGCAATAACAAGTAAATATACGTATTAAAAAGAAACGAGAGATATGCTAATATTTTGAAAGAGAATTTGTGAACGAAGAAGACTAAGAATGTTCATTATTGAATTGTTCACTATGGCCCTGTAATCATATACTCTATAGATGTAATGAATAGCTTCACATGAAGATATTTTGTGTGCAATATATTTACTCTATCTGTTAATATTCTTTTTAACCCATTAAAACATTTTAAAAATTACCAAATGTATTCATAAATCTGGAACATTTTGTAAAATATTGTTTTAAAGGCCAATTTAACCAATTTTAATCTTCAAATTACAAATATCAATATCTAATATATAAGCTAATATTTTATTAATATCTTCATTTTATATTTCCTAAATAATGTTGATTTCTCAAACTGGTGAATGCATAATTATTATAAATTAATTTACTATTTATTTGATTATATAATTTAAAAATTCACTTAAAACAAATATTTACTTATTACAAAAGTTTTTTTGTGTATAATTATTAATCTTTAGTATCTAAGAATAATAACAATTGCTAATTAAAATATTTGTATTATATTTACAATGTATACTATCTTTACAAACTAAACAGACATTGTTCCTATATTAATTACAATATTATAATATATATTTATGTTTAAATATTTTGATTCAAAATAAAATCTTAAGAAGGAACAAAATTACACGCAAATCAAAATATTCACATGCCTTAATTAGAATATTTTTATTTATAACTCTAAATGCTGTTTACACTTTAGTTACACATCCTTTATATTTAAAAATTAATAGAAATTATTAATTTTCAGAAAAAAATTGAACAAAAACAGTGGTCAAATAATACTTAATACTAACAATATTGAGGTAATAAACAAAAAAAATTATATAAAATACAATGAACGAAGACAGAAATTCTTTAATAAATTATATTAAGTATAACGAACATACTGTAGAAAGATCAAAAACAGAAACACCAAGAAAAAAAAAGAAAAAAAATATAAATTCAGATTCTATTATTGGAGATATTAATAATGGTGATTCTAAGAAAAGTCCGATTTATAAAAATAATAAATTATTGGAACACAATTTTAACATTAGCAATGAATGTTTTAAGATGAGTACACCAAAAAGAAAAAAACGTGATAAAATCCCAAATTCAAAAGATTTTATTACAGAAGAAAAATCACAAGAAATTATTAGACAAAATATTGAAGATTTTGATTCCAAAAGTAGTATGAATGGAAATAAAAAATTTAAAAATGGAGGGACATCAGAAAATACTAAAAGTTTAGATACAGAAACTCCAAGAAAGAAAAATAACAATAATATAAATCTAGAAGATTCTATTATTGGAGATATTAATAATGGTAACTCTAAGAAGAGTCAGATTTATAAAAATAATGAATTATTGGAATACAATTTTAACATTAGCAATGAATGTTTTGAGATGAGTACACCAAAAAGAACAAAACGTGATAAAATCCCAAATTCAAAAGATTTTATTATAGAAGAAAAATCACAAGAAATTATTAGACAAAATATTGAAAATTATGATTCCAAAAGTAGTATGAATGGAAATAAAAAACTTAAAAATGGAGGGACATCAGAAAATACTGAAAGTTTAGATACAGAAACACCAAGAAAGAAAAAGAAAAATAACAAAACTATAAATCTAGAAGATTCTATTATTGGAGATATTAATGATTGTAATTCTAAAAAGAGTCCAATTAATAAAAATAATGAATTATTGGAATATAATTTTAACATCAGGAATGAAAGTTTTAATATGAGTACAACAAAAAAAAAGAAATGTGATGAAAATATTTATTCAAAAAATATTACTTCTCCAAAAAAAAAAAAGAAGTTTGATAGTACTAAAGAATATTTAGTTGATAGTTATGGTAATGTTTTCGATGAATCTAAAATAAAAGGAAAACAAATTAAAAAACTGACGAAAAATAAAAAAGTTGATAGTATTAATACAACATTGGCTAATAAAAACAACTATGACATAAGTTTTTATGAAGGAATAACTAGTTTAAATAACAAAAATGAATTAAACGATGAAAAAGTTAAAAAATTAGAAGAGCTGCAAAATATCTTAAATTTATGTGAGTCTAAGAATTCTGAAACTAAAATTAATTTTAAAAAATTTAATTTGACTGATTGTCTATTAACTAAATCATCATTAATTAATCATCCAAATTATAAAGAAATACTTAAATATTGGGTGGTGCAACACAATAAAATAATTAATTGCAAATGTGAAATGGTAACACAGTCAGATATAGTTTTATTAAAATTTATTGGAAGAACATTTTTAGAAAATATCATAGATTTACTAAACGATTTGAAGGTGTAGTATTATTGTATTAATAATTTAATATGTTATACATTAAATTTTATATTTGTTAAATTTAGAGTATTCAAGGTTTAAATATTCAAGTACCAGTTGAAAGTAAAAAAAACAAAATACATTATGTGGAGACTACATTAGCAGCATATCTAAGTGAAGAAAAAATGAAAATAATTAAGGAAATTAATCCTTCAGTAAAATTAGGTGTATTTAATAATGATGAAGATAATATTATTTTAAAATATTGGTCCAAATTTCAAAAGGTACAATAATACAGTACATTTGTATTATTCGTTAATATTTTTACTACGCATTAAATTATATTTAAAAATAATTTCAGGAACATAAAATATCAGTTGTTCAGCCATTTTTAATAAACAATTTGGGAATAGCTCTACCTACCGAACAGAAATTAAAATTTGTTCGATACATATCAACAGAACTTCCGAATCGATTATTAATTTCTGTTTTTAACAGATTCAATATGTTATTTAAGATACAAGCAAATAAGTTAAGGTACATATACTATTTATCATAATATTTATATGAATAAATATTTTCGTATTGAAAGAGAAAAGACAATCAAAACATTTTTATTATTAAAAATTTGAAAATAACTTATTACAATTTATCGGCTTGCCTACAGATAGAATATTATGTATACAGCCTATTAAATCAATAAAAAGGTCGTTTTTTACATTAGTATTCTTAATAAATAAACTTAACAAAATATTTAAGATTAAAATTGTATTTATAAATACTTAATAATTAATACATTTTTATTAGTTATCTGTTATAATTTTTATTTATAGTTTTAAAACTGTTGAGGATCAGTTAATATTAAAAATTGAAAATTGTGATGCTTTGAAAAACAAATTTGCAATATTAAGTTTAATTTTAAATAGAACTAGATTACAACTTTATAGAAGACTTAATACTTTAAAAATGATACCTTCTCGTAATAGTAAGTTTAATTTTTTAATTTTTGTTTGTATTTCATTGCTAATGAATAATTGGTTTTAATTTTGATTAGAACGTATTATTTGGGATAGTAATAAACAGCAAGAATTATTTACAAATATTCTATTAGAAACAAATACAGCGAATTGGGAAGATTTACAAAATATGACAATTAAGAAAGACACATGGATAAAAATTGCTACAAGATTTTGTAGTAAAGATATTAATTATGAAAAAGTCAAAACACAATGGAAATTTTTATCAACAATGTTATTTTGTGAAACACCTATACAATGTTCATCTTTTAAAATAATTGTGTTGGAATAGTAAGTTAATTTTTAAATGATTGTATTACAACATACATTTAGTTTTTAAATTTACTAAGATTACAAAATTCCTTACCATAATTATATGATAAAAAAAAATTATAAGCTCAAATATACACTTGTTTAATTAAAAACTAAAATATTAAGGTTATATTATTCTCCTACACGAGAACCCTAGGCTTTGAGGGGCAAGCCCCTTTATCCCAACGAACTTTCTAAGAGCACTTTGCGCTATTCAAGGTGCGCCGTGGCACATGATCGCGAAGGCCATGGGTCATCAAAATGGACCACCGGCACCAAAAAATAGTCATAAAATCCGTACCCCGTTCTTGGAGTGGGACGACTCCCCGAAGGATGTCATTTGGCCCCCGGTCCTCCACTAGGTATGGTGGTTTTATGGCCTACTATCTCGCGCCTGTCCCACAGCCACCATGTTATGGCCAAAAAAGGCACCTGAGCCAATGGCGGGGTACGGCGCGCCTGGCTACTCAGTAGACAAAATTAATCACCTACCTTTCCCACAAAGCGCGCCGTAGGGCTCCCCGCTTCCTGTGGCACCGACTAGGTTTTTAAATGGTTGATATCGGTGGATCAACCCGGGTCACTTAAAGCTAGCCTCCCGGAATTTTGGCCACCACGCCGGCTTTCCGTGGGCCTTATTATTATTCTCCTATAGTATGACTTATTTGTATTTGTTAATTAATTTATGTATCGATAGTTTAAATATTTAATACTAAATATATGTTATATAAATACACCATTAATTAATCATTTTTAAAACATTTGAACACTTCAAAATTACAATGGAATTTTACTATTTTTTTTTTATTTGAATTTTCAGTTTATTAAAACTAAAGCCTAAATATTGGACGGATATAAATTGGATTGATGTAACTAACAAATTATATCCAGGAGCAAATAGTAAGATTATTAACACTATGTTTCGTTGGTGGATTCATAATGTAGTTCCAATAAATATTAGAAAAAATGTTGAAGGTATTTAGTCCAACAATATTACAATATATTTCACGTTATTTATTGGAGATAATAATACATTTATTTATGATTTTCAGATACATTATTATACTTAGTTCAGAATCAACAAAATTTTATTGAAAACAAAATTCAAAACAATAAGAATAAAGAATTGAAAATGTTAACAGTTCAAAATGATGTATTACTTGAAGTTTAATAAATAAGTATGCAATTGAATGTAATTTAAATACTGCTGATGTGTACTAAAATGATGTAGGAGATTGGGTCACATGGAGGTTGAGGACCAAGGTGGCTGATTCCAAATAGCTGGAAGAGGTGAGAAAGAAGTTAATATATATCTTCTTCATTGCCTTTTTCCCAGCGTTTTGGAGTATACTACTAATAAACCTCTATTATTATTTTTAAAACAAACTCAATTTTGTTTTTAAAAAATGGTATTTTTGTACACTGCGCAATTATCATAGTAACTAATTTGTGTATGGTCTTGTTTTAATCTAATTGCTCAATACAGATTTAATTTTTATTAACTGATTATTTGGTTCTTTACAAATAAACATGTATATTTCATATCAAAAATATGGAAACTATTTAATAACAAATTAAGATGTATACATTTTTGGATAAAAAATATCAAAAAATTGATCACTTAGATATTCAACTATGGCATTATTTCATATCTTAAATTAGAGATAATAGTTGTACACTTATATTGTTATATATATACACATATATACAAACACACATGTTATCATTAGTATTATGAAATTGAATGGAAATTAAAAATTTTGGGTCCACAATAAAGTTTAATAGTACTAATGTACAAATAAAATGATATAAATTTCTTAAATTATATTACCTTTATATTTGGTTATAGAATTATTCCATTAAGTCTTCTCACCAAAATTGTAACAACTAAAAACTATAACTATTTAAATATAATGGTTTTTCAGAATAGAGATAAATATGTTTGTTGTAAATAAAACAAATTATATCAGAATTAAGTACTATAGTTTATTAACATCATACATATGCAAATACTGAAACAATTATATTTTTTAAGTAAAAAATAATTAAATCTTATTTTTCTAAAATGAAATTAATAAGAAAATGTATAACATAGTAATTAAAAACATTTTCTAATTAAACATATAAAATATCATCCTGGAGAAAGCTAAATAATACAAATATTGTTTGGTGAAATTCTATTATAACTTATAGACCATACTAGATCTCTTCGATACTGTTATAATTAATTTCCACCATTTATCTAATCACTTTAACGTAAATAATAAAAGATCATTTGATCTTTGTTTTTTTGATCATTTGATCATTACATTTGATTTTATAGTCTCAGAAAAACAGTATCTAATTTATTTGTATGCACACATAGTGAATCTATCGTAATAGATAAAGTACATTCTATTAAAACAAATATAGAATGGTTCAATTAAAAAATCAATTATTTTTTGAATAGCCGTTGAAAAATACTACCCTTGGCTATTCCTTTGGACGGTCCTTTTTTCAATTCACTATTTGATCCTATAGCTAAGGAATGTATTTTATTCAAAAATGATCTATTTGGGCCTTTAGCTTTTACTCGATTTTTTTCTACTGGTAATTCGCATTTGGACAATTTTTTTTTGCTATAAAAAAATAATTATAATATTAAACAATGGAAATAGTAGTAAATAATAAATACAATTTACCTTAATAAATCTTTATTGGGACCTTTTGCTAAACTAACTTTTGTAGCAATGGAAACAGTTTTTAGGTTATCATTATTTATGTCACTAAAACATAAGAAGAAAACTATTTTCAATAAATTAAACACATTTATATAATTATAGGATTTTGATGGAAAAAAAGTATTTTTCCTTACAGGTAGGAATTTTCAATTAAGGATTTTGAAGTGCTTGCTTTAATTTTGCAATTTTTGATACTGTCATCAGATATTTCAGTGATAGAATTTCCAGTTTTACATTTGCTATAATAAATAAAATTATTAATTATTTATTAGGTTCAATTATATCAAATAAATTTTATTTCAAAACATAATTACCAATCAATTTCATCCTTTGCCTTAAATTCATTATCTATGTGAGTCTTCAAAATTTGATCAGCCAAAACTTCATTATAATCTGTACTTTCTAAGGCAAAAATTATTATTTTTTCTTCTTGATCATTAAATTTCTTATGCAATCTTTCTTTGACTAAAAAAATTTTAAAAATAAATTTTATGCTATGATATATTAATTAATTTTTACTTTTTATTTGTTCATCAAAATTTATCTTTTTAATTGGCATTGTTGTTATACCAGAAGAAACTGGCCATGATGGACAAGTAGATTTAGCTTTATCATAATGATCACACGGTTTTTTTCGTAACCAGAACATGTCATCATCATCATAATCGTGTTCACTATTTGTTAATGTAACTCTAGGCAATTTGGGTATTATAGTTGCAAAATTATGTCGTTTATTGAATCCCATAGTTAATAAGGTTTCAGTAGCTTGATTGACATTATTGTCTGCACTACATAGTGTATCCAAAAGAATTGTTTCTTCTACTACAGGAAATACACTTTTCAAGTATCTATACAGAATTCAAAATAAAGTTGTTTAAATGAAAAAACATGATAATGTAATATGCATAGTAACTTTACTTATAAAAATTTAAATAAAATATACTCACCAAAATTCATGCTACAAAATACCTCCATCATTGTAAAATCATTTTTTTCTATCGTCTAATAATCAGACAATTATCAATTTAACTACACATACTGAAACATCAAAAATATAATTCATGCTAAAAATAAAATCAAAATAAATAATAATGGAAAAAATATTCAAAATTAAGCCTCACAACAAACACATTCACAAAGACAGTTTTGTTTATAAATATTCAATCCATAATTGGGCAATACAATAAGTTGATTTAAAAATATGTTTTAAATGCCAAAAATAATAAATAATGTAAAGGAAACTAATAGGGTAGTTTTCAATTTTTACATCTACTATCAAATATAAATTACATACTTGGAGTTAATAATATATTTTTAAATCGCTCAATAATATTTATTTTTAATTTAGAAAATAAATATCTAATGTTTTGTTTAATTTATTCCCAAAAATGTCCAAGAAAATAAAAATATGAGAACAATATAAAATAATTTACAAAAATTTAATTTAAATTATCATTTTAAAAGACAATTATTTGTTTTTTAAATGAATCGTTTAAAAAATATATTTAAATAGGACTTTCAAACAGTAAATAAAAAAAATTAAAAGCAAATTGTTACCTTAATTTCATTTTTGGTGAATAATGAGCTGGTTTAAGAAGTGGACTAGATATAGTAGATGGATTGGCTTGTAACATATAATGTCGACTAACTGATGGTGGTGTATATGGTCCGGGTGTAGCAATCGGATGCTTTTCTACTTGCAAAGCACTAATGACAACAGCTTCTCTGTTATGATATCTGAATAAATAATTTTCAATAAAATCAGAGAAATAATTTTAACAATACAAATATTATATTACTTATTTAATAAAGCTTTAATATGCGATTCCGTAGCTGTAGGAAACATTGCACTAATTTTTGATATAGAATGATCAATGTTAGAGTTGATGATTGGTGACGTATTAGGAGTGATTGATACACGACTTGTTGCAGTAGAGCGAGCATAATTGATAGCATTAGAACCCATACGAGGACTAAATCTGAGCGGCGACGGACTTGACTTTTGGGTAATTATTGAGTCCTAAAATAAGAAATCATTGATTTAGTAGCAACATTCACAATTTCCATGTTATATAAACAAAACTATAATTTGAATTGCATTAAAATATTAAAGTTCATTATTACGATTAACAATATATTACCTGATGAATATGATAAAATGGTTGAGGAGAATCACTTTTACATGGAGAATCATGAGTCTAAAACATATATGTAATAAATAATGTTTATGGTATATTTAATTTTCTTGGTAAAAAATATAAAACTACAAACTAAAATCGTCAAAAAATATTTCATTTTGGTGAGACATAAATTGTCAAGGAATTTAAGAGGCTCCTGTCTTAGTATTATTTTAACACTAAAATAACTCGTGTAAGTTCCATCAGTATACCTAAAATGCATGGTCCCATAACAATTTTAAAACCAGATTTTAATTTTTCGTAACATCTGAGTATCCTACTTTACAAACTTTTAATTATCAATAACTATTCAAAAATAAAAAATTATAATTATATGAAGTATACAAAATATACTTTTTTTATTACTTATTCATATTATGGGTAATTTCAAATTTATTTTCAAAATACTTATCAAATTATTTGTTTGATAATTCTGATGAAATTGAGAAATGTAGTATTAAAACATTAACGATTTATGTATGAACAATTTCTAATATTTTGATGTCACGTGAAAATTAAATAAAATTATTATTAAAATAATACAATATATTGGCTTAGTTAATTTGAGAATTGATAATGAAAGAATTATTCTAAGAATTACTACTATTGACAAATCTCCATCAATTGTTTATACCTCCTATTAATTTGTTGTAGCTTATAGAGAGACCACAAAACAATATATTGGTATATTTTATTATGTGTTATTTTACATATTCTTTTGTATGAAATAAACTTTTCAATGCAGTTTTTATGAATAGGTATTTGATTAATTGGTACGTTAAATGTAATTTTGAATAATGAAAACACATACTAAAAATTATATGATTTTAAACTTAACAAAAGAAACTAAAACGAAATGCTACTGAATTTAGTTTAGAATTACTTTTTGGATAATACATAATCTTTCTCCAAAATTAGTTAAAATATAATATGTATTTTACATTAATCATTTGTTATTATAGATATTTATAAATAAATATGACTTCAAAAAAATACAAATTAATAAATATTAATCAGTACATTTTTTATATTTCTATTATTGAGCTGTAACTACAATATCATGTCTAATATTTTTTTTATAACGAGGTTAGGGTATTACTAAATTATCTACCTTTATATAACATACTATGATGATTTAAAAGTATTTCCTTCTAAAATAAGTTTTGTAAAAATAAATATTTTATTATGATATTGAATATTGATCATTGATAAACAAAATTATATTTACCAAGGCACAATTTGAATACTATAATTGTAAAATGTTGTATATTTATACAGTCATAAATATATAGATATACCTACAATTATGTATATTGAATGTTGTATAAAATATTTCTTATAATTACTTATCAGAATTAATTGACCTATGTAACTGAAGATGTATGCTAATAAGAAACCCAATGCAAGTGAATAAAACTATTAGTGAACATTGTACTATAAAAAATGTCAGTATCATCTAATTGTAATTAAAAATTAAAATCAGTAATAAGAAAAATTAACGTTAAACTTTTATTTATATGTATATTAATTGAAATTTGCTGTATAAATACAATTATAAAATTACGTCAATGGATGGCTTGAATCTTTTTCCTAACTACCTTTTATTAGCAATATCAGCTTATTATATAAAATAATTACAAATTGTATAATGCATAAAAATATACACATATACATCAATATATCAATTGTACATTAATTTCTTAAATTTGATTTCATTGAAAAATCTTAACAATGTACAAAGTGTAGACATACAAACACCAATAAAAACCAACAATCATAATACATTATTCTTACCTGAACAGACAATGTTTTTGTCATTTGATAATGTAAGTATTTTGTATGCGAGTCTTCGATACTCGAAAAATAATTAAATAGATTGTACCTAGGGTGGAACAAATAAAATAAAATTAAAATAGAATTTCTGGTAACAGTATAAATAATTGTTGGTAAATGTAATCACGATTTTCCGGATTTATAGCCATTGTCGTTGTGCCAAGTGAACGTATTTTTTATCACGTCTTGCACAGGCACGTCCACCATAACTGAAATATCGCGTGATTGACCACTACGATGGATGGTATTACACGGTTCGTCTGTCCACCGAAGAAGCGAAACGCTAGAAAACCAAATACATATACATAAACACTATAGATTTACTAGGTTTTGTAGTATATTCATGATTTACTTTTAGTTAATCAGATCACTGCCATTTTTCAAGGACGAATTTCGCATAAACAATACTCATGTGAGTGTACACACACCCCATGGTTGCAAACCGTACGAAAACGAAACGGTTATCGACCGTTTTGTCACATACTTTGTACTAAAAAATATGTTACAACTCCAAAATGTTTGTTCCTGCATGTGAGGAGACTCACAACCGAAAAAACCAAATTGAAGTCGATTAAACAAAATAACTTACTCTATTACCAAATAAATAAAAAACTGACGGTTCGATATTTCTATACAGAAATAAAAGCCATTCCCATCCATCCATTGTTTGCACTGTATGCGGACGCCAGCTGATTTCGAAACGAACCAATGGCCGCACGCGCCTTCCCGATGGATGACAAGCCCCCTCCACTTGCCCGACAGCATCTTCACCCCATCCGAATTGTTTTTTTTATTCCTTTTCACTCCATTTTTTTTTTATTATACATGTACACTCGCTTACACTTTATACTGTTCTTGATTTGGTCTCATTTCCGATGGCGTCGTCCGATCGCGATTAAGAACGACGTTGTTGCGCACGTCCCCGTTCCCAAGCCCCCACGACGTAAAAAATATAAAATAAACCTGCTGTTGACACGTCCCCTGTCCCCGCAGCGAATCTGTCGTTTCACAAACTCGTCGCACAATAATCGTAATATATTTCATTGCCGAGCGGTGAATTTCCACAGATAATCGGCTTTGATGGTAATGCATGCGAGGAAACTTCAAAGGATTAGCGATGGGTAAGAAGGTCATTCAATAGCGACTCTAACGAACGCAAAATTATACAAAAATAAATCGTCCGCCCCGTTGTCGCGCGAACGCCGACGGCGACGTCGTAACTACGAACATTAAGGGTCTTTTTGCTATTATGTATAATAATTTGTTTTCTGTTTACAGGTATTACGAAAAAAACCCGTCCCATCAATATCAAGTAAATATACTTAAACTGATGATAATTGCTTGTGTTATTATTATCATAGTCTATGCGTCCTTCAAAAAATATGTATCTCTTCTGTTTGCTAATTATCTTTTATGAATAATATACGCGTTGATTTTTAACGAATATTTACCAGCATTGTAAACAAAACCTTGCTAAACTAATCGTTTTGGCCCAACAAGCAGTATTTTACACATAACAACCCTTTTGTGTATCAAAATCAATTTTAACAACCCCAAACTATATTAATTTTCTAATATTTTAATCAAAGCTAATTAGGATATAATTATACACATCATAAGATTCTGATTTTTGTTGTTCAATCGATTATGTTATGTATTACATTATAAACTCTACCTTATGTTGATATTGAATATTATATTTTGAGTATATTTATTTATTACTATACAATTTCAAATAATGTTAAATAGTTGATAATAAATATTACAAAACAATTCATTTTCTTCTTATTAAATTAGAAAATGTTTATTCAAAAATAAATGTTATTTCGTAAATTATTGAAGTTGGGTTTATACGTAACATTTTATTATTAAATGTATCTTCAATTAATTGTAAATGAAAAAACTTTATATTATGTATTAATCTTGATAAATTTTTTTCGTGCTTTTCAAAGTTTTTTTTAAATATGTTTAAGCCCAATACGATTGGCATTTTATTTTTTTGGGTCCATTTAATAAATTTAATTTCTATAAAAAAATTTAGATGTTCATTAGGTTGTCTGGTTTTATTTTTGACGGAAATTATTTGTTATTTGTAGTTTATTATGAATGTAAAAAAATTATAATATGACTTACTTTAAACAAACGTATATTTATTTTTCTTATCTCATTTTCTTTAAATCTTATATAAATAATTTGTATACAATTGTTTTACTAAAACTTTATTTTTCAGAATTCCAAATATTTAGTTTCAAAAAATTCCAGCAATGATCAAAAGTATAGTAGTGTTAGGGGAAATGGTACTTCATATCCAAGTCCTGGTCGAGGAAGTCCATCTCGAGATCGATCATATTCTAGTAAAAGTTCTTATCACTCTCAAAAAAGTCACAGAGATAAGGAGAGAGATTCTCGAGACTATAAATCTAGAAATAGTGATAAATATTCTGGTAAGATTTTTTCTTAGTTATTAATATAGCATTATTTATCTTTATTAATGTTAGCTAAATATTTATTTGCTAGAAAATATCTTATTCTATTTAAGCATTTATTTTAATAGCTAAAGGTATAACTTAAAGATTTTCAAGCTTTTTGAGTCTTAAGCTTGGAGTACTTATACATTTTTGCTATATGTACTTCATTTAATATTATAACAGTAATTAATATTTATAAATAATTGAATCTATTATAGTGTTAATTTATAACATCTTAGTAAACTATAATAATACGTTTAATTTTACCATTAAATATTTAACACCACACAAATAAATGTTTTAATTTAATTACTATTATTTTGTTTTCAGATTATAGTAGGTCTCCAAAAGATAGAAGAAGTAGAGATGAATATAGAACAAACCATGATCGGATTAGTCCGGAAGTAATTTAATATTATTTATGATCATTTAGGAATAATATTCTTATTTACAATGCATTTACTATTATAGAAAATGGTTGTTCATTCAGTAAAATGGTCAAGTTCTAGAGATTCCAGAGATTCTAGAGAATCTGGTCAACGTAAAGTTGTCCATAGCTCCTGTCAGGTAAAAATGTATTTAAAATATTAAGTATTCGAACCATTATTCATTATATATGTTAAATATTCTTCACTAGTTACTTCACAAAACAAATTTAAAAAAGTAATTGTCAAGTTTTCAACGAAGGATATTTATTATTTGATAGTATGGTTGATGAACAACCCATAAATAGTTTATCTTTTATTGTATAATCGTTAAGAAATGTAAACAAAAATTATTTTATATTGAAATTAATTAATCTAGATTTTAGGGTTGCTAAATTTATTTATGAATATAGTTGGAATTTTCAATTTTATATTTATATGTATATAGAGTAGTAGCAGCAGTAGTAATAATCGTGAATCCCGATCTGGTGGTAGTTCATCTGTCACAAAAGTTGGTGATTGGTCAGAGCACACAAGTTCTTCAGGCAAAAAATACTATTATAATTGTAAAACTGAAGTATCACAATGGGATCAGCCCAGAGAATGGTTAGAAGCTTATCCTACATCTCAACCTTCTCGAACTCAATACCACCATGGTTTGTATAAAATACAAATAATTAAAAATTGAAACTATTATAAAAATGTTTGTATGCTATATATATCAGTTATATTTATTTTATGGTTTTATGTAGACAAACATTCCAATAACTCTATAAGATCATCATCGATGAGCAATCATGTGAACAAAGTTCCACAACAATCCTCTCAACAAGTCAACTGTACAAGTAGTAGACAAACTCATCATCAAAAAGATGCCTATTGGAATCAAATGCGAAGTAATAATCTTCCAGGAAATGTCTCTCAGTCTCATCATGTGTCAGAGTGCAATGTTGATAGGCTTGAACAAGATGGGCCTACGATAATCAATTCCTGTGAGTTAAAATTTATAATGTATGTTATGGACAAATTGTATCTATGGTAAATCTATATACATAGAGTATTTTATTTACATGGATTTTATAATAATGATCTAATGCACTATCTGGAATATGTTTTACTTTTGCAACATTATGTACTTTTATATTCTATATTAAATTACTATATTAACATTTTTATATCTATTAATCTCTTCATTTTAACGTAAAAAAAATTTATTTAATTTAGATCTATTTATATACCTTTATATGTATAGAATATTTATATTAATGATTTTCCTCCAATACAAATATCTAAAATATAAGCATTAAATAATATTTAGTGGTATAAAACAAATTACATTATATATTGGTAAAGCATATTGGGTTGATACTGATTTTTTATTATTAAATTTAAAATTTATTTTTAATCATTAAAAAATTCAAAAATTCCTGAGGTAGTATTAATTTTAAACGTTTATTTCTAAAAAATTTCAAACTAACGTGTTCTTATAACATTATGTGTGAGTGAATAAAAATGTGGCATTGAATGTTTACTCATGTGTATACACACTTTTAAATATACTTAAACAATTTTCCAACGTGCAATGTTATAAACTATATGATATATATATATATATTATAAACAGGTGTTCTGTTTTACAATAAATTTACATACTACAAATATTTAATACTTCTTAAATATGGTACATTGTACAATTTAATTTCACTCTAAATTCTATGAAGTTTAGGTATGAGCAATGAGTGTTATGAAAATTTTCTCATACATAATCCTTCAATGATTCGTATTATTAATTTAATTAGGCGATTCGTCGCAAACACAAGACATGGAATTATGTAGTGGTGACAGCACCCCTAATTCGGAAAAGTCTTTTCAACTATCAAATATACCCGTACAAAGGCACAATTCTTCTACTCCTCAATCTCAAGTAATTTCGTAATTACCAATTAATTTAATTCGTAATTATTTGTATTTTGTGGACTAAGGAAAATTAAGATGTTTTATATAACGTCCGGTCCGTGTGTGATAATTTATACATGCCCGGGTGTTATATGACACGTTGTTTTTCACACTGTCCGCATAATGTATGTCAGATATTAAGAATATCCAAATCCAAATATTTTATTCATTGCTCCCATTAATTGTATTGTTCATCATTAAGGTTAAAGTGGCAGAAATAAATAGTAATGAAACATGTGAAAGAACAAATGTTGATACTGGGTCAACAACACCTCCACTATCAAATATAACACAGAACTTAGTTGATTCGTCGATAACTACCAATAATGTTATTGTTGTTGATCGAGGTCCACCCACTCCTACAACTACAGAAATCAATAATACCCAAGAAGCCAATAAAGGTACTTAATTGAATAATTATACATGCCGATGATGATAATAAATAATTATTATAAATTAACAATTAATGTAAGTGAAATCTTTTTTCACATCTCTAGTTCAATTATGTAATGACAATATTTTTCAAAATTATTAACGATACTAAATTTTAATATACTCAAAATATTATTGTAGGAAGTCCTATAGCAAACCACACAGAGCAAGTAGCCCCCACAAATACTACTGTCATGTCATACCGACAAATTGGCACAACTACATCACCTGGTGTGTCGAATTTTGTACGTGAAGATTTAACTTCACATGTTAAAACCTGGCCGGCCGATATTTTAGCAAAACAGGTAATATTGAACTTGTACAAGAACCAAATCAATATAATAGAATTTATGGTGTTTTTAATAATAAATGACATATTTATCCTCAAGTGATCATAATTTTAAGATATACTAGACAAACTAAATACCTTTGACTGAACACACATTTACAAATTAAAGCTTTCATTTATTTATGGTATATAATGTGTATAGTCTACTAACTTAAAATAATAGTGAGATTAATTTATTAATAATTAAATATATGATTTAAGGCACAAAAGCTAGGTGAAGAAGCCCATATATTAGGCAGTGTACATTGTTCACGGGTATCTACAGAACTCAAATATGCACGATCTATTGTTCGTTTAACTGAAGTGCAAGCGTCCTTATTAGAACACAAGTAAAATTTAAATTTTGAGAAAAAACCATTAATTTATTGTTCTTGGTATTTAAAATGTTTAATTTTCAGGGTGTTATTTTTACAACAACAAATTAAGACTCTAGAAAAACTAAAATCTGAAAATTCATTTATGAATGAAGGAGGCGAAGGACGGACAATTTGAATATATTATGGCAAGTTTTTTTGTTGTTTAAATAGTTGTCAATTTTACTCAGTGGTGGCTACCACCAACACTTGTTTTGTTATGTTAATTTTTTACAATCTTTTTATATAATTTTTGTTTCGAGGTCTATCAAAGACCAAAACTACGCTATGTTCCAATTATTAGGTATTTGGTATTCTTTATTTATCAATCTAGCGCGGAGTTATTTTATTTAAATTAAAGCTGTCAGACTTTTTATATTTATTTAAATTTTAAATACAAGTACCTAATGTAGCCTAATATTTCTTACATAAAGTTTTATACCTTATATAGGTCTATATTAATAAAATAATTACATTTATGTGGAGATATTAACGTTGACGTATTAAGTTTATAATTACAAAACAAACACACGCACTATTTTTATTTTACCGATCATATTTCATTTACATTTATATTTGCATAATCCATACAACTTTATGTAATAGATTTAGAAAAAATTATGCTTCAGTATTCTCTAGTGCCAGTTTCTTTTTTTATTTGTTATATTTGTTTATATTTCTAAATATTTTGGGTATTCGAGCATATTTTTAAGAAAGTAATAATAAATAAACCACAAAGTTTAAAGAATTTATTAACTAAAGACTTCAATTTACAGCATAAAATTATCATGATAAAATCTTGTACAATTATTTAACGTTTCTATATGATTTCTCAAAATTAATGTACAAGGCTTATCGAAAATTAATAATTTTTATTTTATATATAATTGTAATTTATTGAAAATACAAACAATTTATAATAAATAAAAAAATCCTTAGTTATAAATGGTATAATTTACCTATTTTCATTTCGAAAAAAAATATATTTTTACAAAGTAAATAAATTTTTACCTTGGAATAAATAGGATGCAATGTGTAATTTTCATCTTTCAAACTTGTATCCTATAATGTATAATAAATATTATCTACCTCGATTTTTTTTAAATTTAACTGATGGAATTGTTTAATCTTAAATATTAATAAAAAAATTTAAAAAGTCTAAAATGATATAGGGAAAACAAAAAGAACTTGGTTCAATTGTTAATAAACATAGCGTATATATTTCATATATATATGAAAAATTGGCTGTCATTTTTTTGTTTATAATTTGTTAGACAATGTATTATTTTTAATTCATTTAATTAGCAAAAATATTTCCAGTTCATGTTCTTTAGAAAAGTAAATATTTAAATTTTAACTAAATGTGAATTTTATAGTTACAAAATATATTTATTATTTATTTTTGCTATTTTAAATGAATGAGTTGCAGTTAAAATAAATTACATTAAACCCTTTTTTTTGGTCAATTATATTCTGTACGTTAAACTTACTTGAATAATGTGGTTAACCAAAATTGTCGTAATGGTATACATATTTTTGTTTATTTTGTTAGATTATAAAATTTGTTACTAACCGCTCCCTATTTTAGATTTTAGGTCCCAACTACTAATGCAGTTTTCTATCAGATCTCAGCGTTATTATAATTCTATGTAAAAAAGAGCAATTTTGTAATTATTTATCTAGAACTTAAGACTGATAGGTATTGACAATGAATGATAATTGAATTATATTTGTTTCCTCCGATTAATATACTAAAAAATTTTAGCTGAATGAATAATATTACAGACATCGATTAAGTTACAAATTCATTTTTTTCTTATAATTAAAATAAATTGTCATCTGTATCCAATATTAAGACTAATGACTATAGTAATATAATGTAAAACAATTATTGAAACTTGGTATATATTTGAACTCTATTTTTATTAAATATTCAAATTTTTTTTGGTTTTTTTTTTGTCTTTTGACATTATTAGAAACGTGTATTTATACATTTTTGTGATTTAAAATGAACGGTATATCCTCATTAATAAACTATCTAACAAAATACTATTTTAATTGTCAAGTCCTACACTATAGTCGTTATCAATATTATTTCGTACCAAAAAATAATGTTGAATAAAGGGAACAGGTATTTCGCTGTATAACGTATTTAATTTAAAGGTTACAAGTATCTGTAGTTAAAACTCCTCGTATCTAAGTAATTTCATTTATTCAAATCAAATTTTGTCATGTAAAGATGTATCATTGTCTTTTAATTTTAATTACGTACAAATAAACAATGGCGTAGACATAATTAGATAATGAAGGTGTATAAATTTAACTCTTTAAATCCAGCTGTTTCTATCCTACAATTCTAACATTCATGTTAACCTAAACATAATATCCGTAATATAGTATATTGTATAATGAACGTCAGAGAGGTCCAATGGCAGTATTATGTCGTTATTCAATGTAACAAATGTGGTAACTAAAATGTATATGGATAAAAACATTTATCGTATATTTTTGTTAAATGGTAGACGATTATTTTGATTATCGTTAAATTAAACTAAAATAATGTATTAATAAAAATACCTGCATTTTAAAAATGTTTAATACGTATATTACTATATATATTGGTTATACATAATCATGTAAAATCATCATTTTATGATTTTGAAATATTGACTAAATTTTTTGTGGCTTTTAATTAACTTGAATTTAAAATCACATTTGTGTTTATCTATATACACTATTTGTGTTTCACGCCCAAGATCTGTTCGGATTTAACAAAATGTGTAGACTGGAACAAATCCAAAGATTGACTATAAATAATGTTCAGTTATAAAAAAAGAATTTAAAAAAAAATCATGTACAGAATGATCATAATTTAATTATTTATACATTAAGTTTTTTTATAATAAAAAATATGTATTTTTCTTTTATACATTTTATTTGATTTATTATGATATATAAAGGGCGCATTAATTAATCAAATATTTTCTATTGTACATATTATTTTAATAATATAATCTTTTACTGTTATTTGATTTAATAATCAATATTCACAATTGATATTATTGGTGCATATATATTCATTTGTCTGTATTTGTTAATATAATGAATGGATAGAAACGTTAATACAGACATCAATTTGAAAATAATTTGTCTATATATTTCTTTAGGTATATTATCGATTCATTATTAATAGTGAAGTTATATTGTTTGTTTTATACAATTTTGTGAGTGCCTAGTAAGCAAATATTGCAATTTAAACTATATAAAATTGTTTAAAGTAATGAATTACTTTAACTAAAATTAAATACTTATAGTGCAATTAAAGATTAAATGATATTTATTTGAGGAAAAGCATTCAGTGTATATGTATACGTTGAAAAAATTTTTGTTATTAAGTATTAACTTGATATAGAAGAAAAAACTACATTAAGTTGTAAATTGGAATGGCGTCTAAAACAAATGAATGAAAATATGTTAAGTTTAGTAGAAATAGTTAAATGTGGTTTTATTTTGTAAACAAAATATTTTTTTACTGGGTCATCATTGTCTGAATGTATTAAATTTTTATTTTAGTTTTTTACATTAATCTTACTATGTTAATTTCGATACATCTTGAGGAAAATATGCCTTCCATTTCCTATTTTATAATCTAAACAGTTTTCTTTATTTTTAATTTAATTCGCAAAATTAATTATACATCTATTTAAACTAAAGGTAATTTACAAATTGATCCAATACAACAAGTGTAAAAATCACTAAATAGTAAATATTAAATTAGTACAAAGAGTTAAGAATTTAAAATTTTCGTTCATTTAAATGTGTATTATAACGCCTAATTTTACACGGATTAATAAATATTACGAAAAGTAATTATTTGTAAATATTTACTCAGGGAGAGTTAGTAACTACGCTATATTTTTAAAAATATTAGAAGTTGCGGTTTTGGATACTTAGTAGAAAATAAGGTACATCGTGTTAAAGGCAAACGCAAATAATATTCTATTATTAATATTTATCGAACGTTTTGAAATTGTTTCTAATAAAAGCACTTATACAAATTTATTAACAAATGAGAACTCTCAAAGTAAGTAATCATCAACTTAACAATAATAAAACGAAAATTTTAATTAAACATTTATAACTGACGTTTAATCAGTTCTTTCTCGTGCAAATTGATAAAATGAATCACTTGTACATACGTTTATTGATTTAGACAGGCTTTGGCCTAATAGTTTTCTGGCGAAATTATTCTCGTAACAAAATTTGGTACTCCGCAATATTCTAATTGCTTTTCGATTATTCGTTTGAATTTCATTAAAAATACACTTACGTACAATTGTAAAATATTAGATAATTGCGAAACGTCGAATTTCTCTAGACGTCCGATTTAATTAGAGTCGTTGAATTGTCGAAACTATTTCGCTAAGTACCAAAGCTAAAAAGAAAAACAAGAATATGGTGCATAAGATCACATAATAATTAACCGCAGTTGATAAGGTTAATAATATCGATTGAATGCTCAAACTATGGAATAGTTATGAAAATAATGGCACATGATAGTTGATAATATTTGACTCACTAATCCAATTTGTAACTTACCTTCGAAGTGTGCGCATAATCATTGATTAACTAAACAACATAAAGCTGGTTAATAAATAACGGATATACGAACGAATACATAAAATAAATCAACAGCTGTGTTTTCCAGTAGAACGCAAAAACTATTTTCAAATACTATTCAAGGTGTTCATAATCATCAATGGTGCGTTTTAGAATATAGCCCAATAATCATTTAGGCGTTGATTAACGAATAAAACAATACAAAATAAAAGCTAGAGAAAAGAACGCCTACAGTCGTACGTATATTTTTTTAACGCTATTTCTCATCCGATAAAACGCTAAACACTCGACTACAATCCTGTGGAACTGTTCACTCGATTGTATTAATTTTTTTGTCATTTTTAGATACCATTTCAAATTACAACCATTTATTGACTAATCGATGAAAATGGTCCAAGATTGTTATTTATTGTCGACAATGTGGCCACACTGAAAAATCACCCATTTTGGTGTTTAAAAACGATATCTCGCGAATATATACTTGGAACATCGATCGATTTTTTCTGTTTACGTCGGCCTTCAATTTTTGTTTTCCGCATGGTGTTCGTCACATTTGTCGTGCCTCTAGTATCCGTAAATTGTTTTCGATAAATACAATAATTATCGCATTATCGATTGTGCATGTTCCGTATATTTTGGAGGCAATTTCACAAGTACAAAATTGAAAACAAGGGATATTGTAATCCAAAGAATTTGTACGATGAATCGTAATAATAAGATATCAATGGACTTAAAGCCGTTTTTACAATCTACATCGCAAACTTTGCCGGGAACATCCAATAGTAAGCCCTATAGTCACTATTCAAATCTACTAAAAACAAATATGATTTATTTAAAAAAAAAATACCTGAGCGATGTAGAAATTTGTGAAATTATTTTAATAAGTATTTGTCGAATGTTTAAAATCCCGATTATTTTTCAGATGGTAAAAAAAAAAAAAGCAAACGATCTTATGCAAAAATACAACCTGACCGTTCTAATGTGGAAACTGTTAATTATCAAAAATTAGTGGTACCAAAACGAATGCACAGTCCCTATTGGAAGTATTTTGGTTTTCCTGCATCAATTAGCGGCAGTATACTTACACAAGATCGAATTATATGCATACTCTGCAAAAAACAATTCGCGTATAAAAGTAATACTACTAATTTACGTGTACATTTGCAAAGTAGACATAAAACTGAACTAACTGTGCTTGAAATGGGCTCATCTAAAGACGGTATTCCAAAAAAGAAGCACGGCAAAAATGAACTAATGTTATTAGCTACGTCCGAAGGTCAAGTAGATATTAATAGGTCTAATTATAGAGGAAAACAACAAGAAGTTTATATACAAGGAGAAATTGTTGAAAACTACGTAGAAGAAAATGTCGCTACTGTTCATGAACAAAATTCTCAAATGTCTGTTATTTTTCAAGACATCGATAATTCAGTGAGGAACAAATTATTATAGTTATTACATTTTTAACTATTTTCAAAACACTCAATTGAATAGTAATTTTTGTTCTATTTTAGCCGTGTGATATAATCAGTAAAGTTGTATCTGATGCAATCACTGAATTTGTAATTACTGATCTTCATTTACCAGATATTGTAGAAGGCAAAGGTTTTCAACGACTCATTGCTACATTGAAATCTCCATGTGAAATTCCAGGAAAATATAAACTAGAACAAGAAATAATACCTAGAATTTATGAAACCACTCGAATTTCTGTTCTTGATAATATTGCGCACAGTTGCAGTACGTTTGCTGTGGGTATAGAAGAATGGACATGTTCTAGTTCAAATGATTATGTTACGATAAGTGTCTTTTTCCAAGAGGTAATATTATTTCGGCCAATTGTAAATTCAAAACTTAATCTAATTGATTATTGTTTATAATATACAGTTGGATAAAGAAGGTCTATGTATTAAACAACTTGCAACTATCTTATGTAATCCTAACAGAACGACTAATGAATGGTGTGAAATTTTGGGCTCATTATTTTCGAATTGGAATATTAATGTTAATCAAGTAAAAACGGTTATCAAAGCATTTGGGAACTGTAATTTAGAAGCAGCATTACAGAATCAAGGTTATATTATTATCCCTTGCCTTGTTTATGAATTACAAGTATATATTCTCTAAACTTGTGATTGATTCGGATCATTTAACTAATTATTCTGTTCACATTTCTTAGAAATTATGTACAAAATATTGCTTCGAGACTAAAGAAGTAATGGATGTTTTAACCAAATGCAGAACTGTTTCTGCTAAATTATACCACCACAATGCTTTGACATCGGTCACTGTTCAGGACAATGTTGTTCAAGTTTACAATTCGTGTTTTAGTCGAGAATACCCACAGATTTGGACAACAACATATCATTATTTAGAGCGTTTTGTTCAACGAAAAGAAAACATTAAAAACTTATACAATTCTTTGGATATTGGATTTTTTCCGCATGAAATGTTGACTGATAATGATTGGTCAATTATTGAAGATGTTGTTTCAACTCTTGAACCTTTAAAAGTCACTGTTACTACCCTTAGCGAAGAAAAGATACCACTGATATCATTATTAAAACCGTTAATCAATCAATTAACAAGTCATCATTTGAAAGTAAAACCTAGTGATTCACATCTTGCTGCTAATTTAAAGACCACATTTGCCAATGAACTCCAATGGAAGTAAGAAGTGACATTATTTTAGTGTTTTACGTTTTTGTTCATTATTAATTTTAACTTGCAGGTACAACGAAATTAATGTGCAAACATTCTTACATATATCTACGTTATTAGATCCGAGATTTAAAGATTTTCCCATGACTGAAGGTGAAGAACACCTACCAACAATTAAACAAGAACTTGTGAAAATGGTCGAAAACGAAGGGTCTATAAATTATAATTCTAAATCTAATAATTCTACGGATAATACAAACTTACCAAAAAAACCAAAGATATCGGGTTAGTATTTTGATTATGGTATAAATGTTACTCGTTACCATCTACTCATAATGATTGTTTATTGTCTGAGTACATATCTAAAAATTGAATGTTTCAGGTATTGGCTTTTTACTGGGAAGTGTTGCGCATGTAAAAAGTTCACCAGTTATTAAACACCACATGACACTCGAAGATCGACTCAATTTAGAAATTGCCCAATATGAATCTGAACAAACTCCTTGTCTTGAAGAATGTCCACTCCTATGGTGGTCACGAATGTCATCGAAATGTCAAAATCTTATAAGACTCGCGAAAAAACATTTTATATATGCTCTCAGCGGATTATCTAGTAAACTACCGCTTGAACTACAAACACTGTACTATCTTAAAAGATCGCAAATAAATCAAGAACTCGTGGATAAAATGATGTTCATAAACGCAAACTCGATAGACAATAATTGTTAATTTAAGACATATTTTTTAGACTCGTAAATTTTAATATTTTTAATAATTGAACAATAGTAAGACTTATTAATATTGTATTTATTTATTGTTAATTTAATAGACATTGTAAATTATTGTAATTATAAATTTATATATATATATATATATTTTTATTATCATTAACTATGTTTTTTAAATAACCCTATAATCGAGCAAGTAGACCACAATAAAATTGTTTGTTAATTCTTTTCTAACATGTAACAACTTAATCTTAAGTTACGAATCATAAATAGCGATAATTTTAAAACCGATTCAGAACTGTATAAATTAGTATATGTATTACAATAACTAACAAAATAATTAATTTTAACGTTATAAAGTTCATTCTTAAAGTATCATATTTTCCAAAAACTAGAGGACTATAGAGAGGAATAGATAGTTGCGTTTGTAATATATATAAAGTGGAGAGCGGGTGAATTTTTATGAAAATTAATAAACGAACGTCGATTATGAAACGCTTTATAAAAACAAACGAAATGGAACAATGGCAATTTAATACTTATATAAAGGGGACGCGAAGGAGAATCGAGTTTAGTGAAAAAGACAAATTATGCGCGCGTCCGTGATCCCTCTAAACAGAAATATCCACAACACGAAGAGTAAAAGGTATATCAAAGTCCATGGACGGAAATTTTTTCCACTCTTTTAACTTTGCGACGATGGTATCTCACGAAATACCGCCCAACTCATAGACGGACCATTTCGGGATGAACAAAAAACAACAAACAATTTTACGAAGTTAATATAATTGATTGGTACGTAAAACCGCCGACAAAGAACGTTAGTGGCCTTACATACTTATCGAGGCTAATTATCACGTTCGCTACCTTATCACGGTTAGTTGAGTAACTAACCGTGATAAGATACAACGACAACTAAAGATAAGAATTTCCCGATGATATCGCATAATGGTGATAGAAAAATGAAATTCTAATTTGAAAAATCAAACCTAACTTCGAGTTTTATACTATCCGCTAACATTTTCTAGAAAGATTTTTGTTATGTGTGAACGACTTTGTGTTATTTAAATGTCTGATTTTATAAATATGTTTTTGTATTTATCTGAATACAAAGACATATTTTACATTTCCGATTGGAGATTTTATATGGGATTGATAATTGGCGTCGTAATGGGGATATATATTAACATGGTTAAGATTAAATGGATAAGTCGTCTGTTCAGTAATTATTTAAACGAACCACGGAGTTGTGGATCTACAAACAAGTTGACCGGAGAATTTAAAATGGCGTTGTTGGTCCGAAACGATTTGAAAATGGGCAAAGGGAAAGTCGCGGCACAAGTGAGATATATTTACGGACGTAATTATTCAACGGTCCAATACCCGTGAAATTTAAACCTATTTTTTAATTTATATTTGTGTTACTAATAAAGATTATTATTCCGAAACCCCATCGTAATTGACGCAGTCACTATAATTATGTAAAGATTAAAACTAAAATGGTAGTGTTATTCATAAACTTTTTACCGATGCTGATCTATTATTCGTCCAATTAATGAGGCAATTTATCATCTTGTTATAATTATAGCGTACATGATAAATATTAAACAATAAAATTGGAATTACGAAGATACAAATTCTAGAATCCTTTTGTCTGGCTTATATTGCGAATGTTAAAAATATAATTAACTCTACACAAAGTAATCATTATAGTAATCAATAAACATACATAGTTTCAATAGTGAAATATTGAATTTTTACACAAAGAATAACGTTTTCTAAAGAAACATTTAGGTTTTTACCTATTATAATTAAGTATAAAAAACTGTTTATTTGCACACCTGTATCTAATGTAATACATATGATATTTGTCTAAGAACATCATAAACTATACATAGGTATATATATGGGGTCAATGATCCTCTTGAAAATATTCATATTTTTTTATGAAACCCTAACTTTATTGCAAGTTAAATTTCTGAGCGTTTGTGTTGACATAAAAATTTTTTCTCAATTTCATTAAAATGTTTAAAACGTTGTTGTTGAGCTATAATGGTAATGTAATACATATTCGTCAATTATTTTGTAAGACATTTTTTACCTTGAACCGAAATTTGTATTTTCACACATTTCAAAGAAATCAAACGCGCGTTTTGTAAATTAATTTTTATTGTTGTGTAGTGTTCACACGCGATTGTGCACTGTTATGAAAAAGGCATGAGATTAATACCAAAAGAAATAAGTAGCTGGGAGTTAAATAATATGCCGTTGGATATATTCAAGGTGGCTGATGAAGAGACAATGTTAAGATATCAGCGATTGGCTATTAAAAATGATCTCAATACGTATATAGTGATAGATGCAGGTCGTACACAGGTTGCACCTATGTCTAAGACAGTAATGGCTATAGGTCCGGCTAAAAGTGAACAAATTTATTTTTTCACTCAATGTCTTCAAGTTTATGATTAAAATTATAAATGTACGTTTTACTTATAAAAAATTGTTTAAAAATGTAAAATCAAATAATTTAGAATTTTTTTAATTAAAATAAAATTTTGATATTTTTTTAGTGCGCAATTGCATCAATAATTTCATTCAAGAAAAGTAAATTATTGGGATTACCTTCAAAATGTGCCAGAATTGTTCTAAAAGCACCAGACTTGGAAACCATGATGTATATTGAAGAGCATAGCAAATCATTAGGTATTTGTACAACACCGTTTAAAGAAAATAATAAAATGACTGTTTTAGTGATTGGTCCAGCTAATGAAATATCTATTAATGCCCAAGTGCATAATTTAAAATTGTATTAACAATACTATTTAATAAAATATATTTAATGTTTTTTACTTTGTACTATGATTTTAAATTTCAACTTTTATTTAAAATTAAATAAATTAAATATACCTTGCATAAATCGTGTTTATATGGTTAGGATTAACGTTAAAAAATATTTAACTAATTATAATTTTATATTATTCAATTTAAAATGTTTTTGGATTCTTTATTTTCATATAATATCCATTTTCGAGAATATTAACATATGGATCAAAGACTGTTACTAAATAATTAATTAACTGACAAATAGGATTGATAGAAAATGCCTACAGATAGGGACAAAAACCATGCGAAACATATCCACCAAGTAGCGAATCCAAATATTCCTCGGTAAACATCTGCAGTCAATACCTACATAACAAAACAACGTACAATTTTAATATTATATAGTGGTTATTTTTTTCAGTTTTTACACATTCAACAATTAGTAATACATATTATAAGTGTTTACTTGTTTTAATGACTGAATAGAAAAATAAGTTGTATTTGATTCAAGTATTGAATTTTGAGCAGTAGATATTGTGTGAGTAGGGTTTACAAAAACTTGAACCCAACTAAAATCGCCTAAAATGGAAACAAAAAATGACGTCTAAAACTTACAATATTTTAATAACATAAATTTATATAATCATAAAACTAATTAAATCACCCAATGTTTTATAAAAAAATGTGAAGAACAATATCATTATGAGTGGTATGACATATTGTAGAACTACAACACATGTGTAATAAAAAATCACAGTCACCTTAAAAAGAAACAAAATATAAGTAAAATATTTTAAAACTGAATTCAAATATATACTTGTTTTTGCAAATCTTTGTTGGTGATTCGTCCAGCTTCTCTTTTTTGTTGTTCCAAACGCTCTTGGGCCATATTCAGATAAGCTTGCATGAATATTGGCATCATACATAACCTTTGGATTACCACTAATAGGACCATCCAACATCTTAATCCCTCAAATTGATCCAAAGTCATTCTTAAAACCAGCATTATTTTTATAAATTACAATAAGGTAACTAATAATATAATGGTAATAGCTAATATATAAAATATTTTGTATACTTACAGCGGTCTATTTAAACCAGATAGATTTTTCGCAGTCATTAAATCCATTGCCATTGGTTTTACCCACAATAAAACGAGTAAAAAATGAGTTACCAAACTGAAATTTATATAACCTTTGATAAACACTTTACTGCAAATAAAATATTTACCGCTTATTTCATTGCCTTCATAAAATCTATCAACATATTTTAAATACGTTAGTTTTTTTACATAACACATTTTAATACAATTTAATCACTTAAGACAATCCCAATGCATCTTTGCAGTACGTATTCCAGGAAATATGAACATGGCGCCTGTAACTGCACACCACAAAGCAAGACAAAATTTCACAATTAACTTTGATGCAGGGCCCCTTAAATTAAAAAATATATGCTAATATTATAATTCAAATATTTAAAACTAACAGTTTTTAGATTTTTAATTATTACTTACTGCGAAGATAGGCCATGGTAATGTAAAAACTCTGTTGAACTTTCATTAAAGCTTCTATATGCAGTATCTAGACGAACATCAAGTTTAGACTCGTCAATTACTAAAATAATCATGGCAACAACTAAATAAACAAAAGCAGACACAATTACTATTGAACGCTCGCCAGATGATTCAAATCCGCCACGAAAGTATTCTAAAGTCAGAGACATTAGAATTTTGCTATATATTTAAAAGTTCAGGAAAAAACTGTTTTTAATATAATCATAAATATATATATATATTAAATAATGAAAGGATACAATGCAAAAACTATGACAATTGAACACCATAGCATGCTTAAATTGATTTCATTCTCAATTGATGAATAATATGAATATATTTCGGTACTTAAGTATACCAAAGCTGCATATAAAGAAAAATTTGCCAACCATTGATATTCCATAAAATATCTGAGCTGATAGATTTCTTGTTCTTGGATAGGTTGACATTCCAACTAAACAATTTAAAAGTATATTTAATAAATTAAAACCGCAAAATTATATTGATAAAAGTATTTTAATAAATACTCACTAAGATGTCTAGATTCTTAGGTATTTGAAATATATCAATGTTGTCATTTTGCCCATTTAAAGAACGTTTGTTTTGTTTTGAGTCTTTTTTCTTTAAACCTAATAACTGTCGAAGTTCTTTGTCTGTGGGATGTAAGAAACGTACAAGACTACAAAATAAAGAAGAATTAATAACACATATGACTTATAAACCAAAATATTAAAATTGTTGTAAGCTAATACTTTTATGTTGTGATTTTGAAATAATATATATTATTCATAAAACAGAATTGTAAACATAGACACTTATTTTTTTCTGTAAAAAATTAAATATTCAGCTTGAAAAATATTTAGACATAATAAAAATATATGGTCTAAACTATATTGTAAATGATTATGCATGTTATTTTTTTATATAATGACTAATTTAAATTTAAAATAAAATATACAATATAAATGTACATAAAATGTGGAAAATACATTTTATTTATTATAAAATTACAACAAAAGAAATAAGTTTCTATTAATGAGAATATAATAAATAAATGATGTAACAAAATCTAAAATGCAATATACCCATTTTCTTTTAATTTTTAAATATATAATATAGTAGTTTATCAAATTTCTTCTATTATCTACAATAAAGTCACAAACACTTACTACTATATAATTATATTTAAAACAATATTTAAAATAAATGAAAGACACATGGTCATAAAATGCTATTGGAGAGACAAAAAAAAATGAGTTAAATTACTTATATCATTTTACCAACTACTTATTCATATTATGTTATATCAAATATAATATAAATAAGATATAAATATAATAAAAAAAAAATGTATTAAATATGCTTACCCTGTTGAGCACAATGTCCATCGAGCAAATGAATATATAGGACTCAGTCGGTGTATCAAATTAATCGCAATCAGTGTAATAATTAGTTGTATACCTAATAAAGTCTAAAAGATAAATTTGTTTTTATATTTTATAACATGTAAGGCTGAATATTAATGATTAAGTAATTAAAATTATAAATATTAATTACTTTATATAATTATTTTAAATGGGTAGTTAAATGTTTTTATTGTTTGAAATAATATTAATATTTAAATGGTAAATGGTTCGGTTGAAAAACAGATACCTACACACTTATAGGTATAGATCACATAATAATTTGTAGAACTGTCTGACATTATTTTTGAAAAAAATTAACATCATTATTTTCACAAACTGAAAATTGTAATATTCACTTTTTAAATTCTAAAGTTATCGTCTTAAACATATAAAAACATAATATCCTACAAATTAACACAGAATACTAATTCTTAGTCTCTAGAATGTACAAACATACCAATGGTGATACAAATTGAACAATTCATAGAGACGACTCGAAATAAATGACTAAGACAATTATTCACTGTATTAATATCAAATATTAGGTACAAGTTTAAAAATATAAATATAATAATAAATGTATTAGAATAAAACAGGTCCTATCACCTATTCCTTCCAAAGTACACCTAGTTTTGACCCGGACGATATTTTGAAATATGTGATTTTTTAGTTTTTCAAACCGACTCTTAATAAATATATATTTTTTTTAAAACACTCAACAGCGCAATTTTATAATAATATAATATTTATAAGTGTATAATTTACCGCCATTGAAGATAGAGTTCTCAGTGTTCGTCGATGCGAAATCTGAAAGGAGCGATCCCGTTCGGCTATAAATAGACCAGACGGAAAACTACAGTATTCGAATTTTTTGGACCAGCAGCCAGCTTGAACCCAAATCGGTCCTGTGAGTTGCTTCGTTTCCGGTTTCGATTTTCGTCCGTTTTCACATGGTCGAACTTTGTATGTACGCGTCCCACAATGACGACAATCCGCTTAGTTTAACCGACTTAAACGGCCGAGATCAATGGCGAGGAAAAAAAAGCGAATATCATTTATCGCGAAAAAGATTCAAAATTAACGCCGCTTTATCAATAAAGAAAAAATGTATATGTGATATAATATTTCATCTTGTATGGATAAACCGGTACCTGATAACTGGTAACTGATAAAACCTACATACGATTTTATAGTTACAACATTGATTATATATTACTATAGATTGCTCAGTGTAATATAAAATACTTTGTGCCGTAGATGGCAGATGCCGCTATACAGCCTGACCGTTTAGTTTTAGTTATGGCGGATTACGTTAAGATCGCTAGTGTAGTTTGAACATTTAAAAGTGGGAACTAATTTAGTCAGGGCAGCGTGATTGTTGAAATACTATAATACTTTATATATATTTGTTTTTAAAAATATTTATACACACTATAAATAGATACTGTATAATGTAATATTGTGTAGTAGAGAACCATGTAAAGAACATAACTTGTATATTATTGAATTGTTATTTAGAACTATAATATTTAAAGAACGCAAATTAATCAATGTAGAATTACACAATAAAGTTACACAGCAGATTGCAAAACTGAGGGTGTTACAACACATTTGATATTAAATTTTAAAATTAATTAAATTTTTTTCTTTTTCTTTTTTAATGATTATTATAACTATAATACCCTCTTAATATAATTAAACTGTAATATATAATTATTATTTATTATTAGGAAATTAAATAACTACGTATTTTATTTATACTGTTGTTTTGTATAATTTTTACTTTATTAAATACGTGATTAAGTTAGATTATTTTTCATTTTGTTTGTAAAAATAATGTATTCAGTAAATTCAGTGTGTTTTATAAGTCAGATTACTTCCTGTCTTTATTTTATTCTAATTTCGTGTAGCAAGTACTTTTGTGATTAAGCTATATATCGATTTATATTCCTGTTTGATAACAGTAAAGAAAGTACAGGTGGGTATGAGGACAGTAAACAAAAATTAATTTCGGTTATTCCAAACATAAATACCATAGTATGTTGACCTTGGGAAATTAAATAATAAACCATATTTTATAATATTAACGCTAGCTATCGGTCGTTGATTATCGAACAGCAAATTTTATATTGCAGTGAGCAATCTATAATAATATATAACAGTGCTTACTTATAATTGTCCTTTATCTAATATTACTTAAATTGTGAATAAACTATATATTTGTTTTATTTTATAACTTAAGCTTGTGTATTCAAGTTAAAATAAAAATTACCTATTTATGTATACAAATATAAAATAATTAACTACAGATTATAGATGTAATAAATATAAATAACTATTAAATGATCTATTATTAATGTTGATTGATCAAACTGCAGATAAAAATTGATTTTTAAATTTACTTTTTTAAATAAAAAAATGAATGTAAAATGTGAATTAAATTTTTACTTTTCATTATCTATTATTAGTAATAGTGATATGTATTATATAAATTAATTATACTTATTTTATTATATATACATTATAAGGAAAAAATTTTATATCTCAATTGAAAAATTTAAAAAAATTTTATACTTCAATTTACAATTGAATACTCAAATATGTTTCTGATACTATATTACTGTATGTTATGTATCATATTTATTTATACTGAATAATTCTACGATATATATAAAAATTGGTATTTATACACACACACACACACACATATACTCTGAGTTTATATATACGTTTATTTCATTAACTGATCCACTTTATACAAGTTTAATTGTTTCATTTTGCTGAATATATTTACTGTGCATAGCTCAAATTTTGAAATGAAAAGCGCTATTATTTTACTATGTAGACCTATTTGTAAAATAAAAATTTAGAATATAAAAAAATTGTGTGTAAATAAATGTCTACTATATAGTTATTATTTATTTGTTATAGTTATTTGACATTAAATTTAATTTGTAGTTTTAATAAATTTAAATTATTTTATTTATAATATAATATACATGTATATTATATTTAATATAATACTATTTTTATATAATTTAATTTGTTACCAAATATTAAAGTTATTTTATAAATATGTTATTACTATGAATATGAATATTACTGTCTCAATTTTTCAATTATAAATTAAAACAGTATATATGTTTAAATTGTATAGGTATATTATTTTTTTTATGAACAATTTTTTATATTTTTACAACAAACAAGCAATAAATAATAAATTGGTTATAAATCTCTAGTAAACAACACAAAATGTAAGTATTGACTGTTGTTTTTAATTTGTAATTTAATGGACCATGTGTTTTTCAATATTCGAAACTAAAAATTATTAATAATTATATACCTAGGCCCTATGGTCTAGGAACTGACTACTCAGTTATGTAGTATGTGCAATGATCTTTTATCTGTGTAGATGTATTCTAAATATTATTCGATAGTATATACAACATACTCGACATAATTTCTTATCAGCATCATTAGCTATTAAGTCTCAACATATAATCATTATACTGTAGATACCTCATATCTTCATGTATGGTATATAGGTATATGTACGATATGTTGTTTATGTCAATTAATTTTGATAAAAAATAAAATGTTGATAATTGTTATAATTTATACTACTTATAAACCCATTAATTATCGAATATGAATAATAAAATTATTAATATTTTGTTTAACACAACAATTATGTTAATAAAAATATAAAGTACTTACAGTTAGAATTTATTAAATACCAACGTTTATTATACGGGGATGTGGTATTTATTAGTTAGCAAATATGAGATATCTATCAATTTGTTTGTATTATATTATAATACTTGTAATATATTTATGTATATAATCATTATGTATTTGTGTATTTTGTCCAATACTTATACGCCTTTTTAATAATTGGAATATGAAAATAGTTATGGATGAGCAATAAGTATTGTAACATAATATTTTATATTTTCGTCAAAATAATGAATTTAAACAATAATATATGCAACGTGGTTATAATGGGTAAATGTCATATATATATGTATGACATTTCCACTTTGCCATTGTATCTTAGAAGTAGAATTGGGATATCATATTTCCTTATTATAATTTTTGATTATATTTACAAATACACACATTTATAAATAAAAATTGAATCCTGTTTCAATAAATGTATGATAAATTTCTTTATAATTTTTATTCTTTCATGTAAAGATATATAGTATTGCAATTTATTTTGGTCCTGAAATTACACTATTGAAACATGATAAAATGATATTAAAATGCAAATCACTTCCACATTTACTATTTTACATATTATAATTAGAAATATAGTATTTTATATTTTATATACAAATCTAATTAAGATAATTGAGATTTTAGAAAGAAAAACTGATTTTACTGATTCCTGCTTATATTGCTAATTAATCGGTATTTTTATTTTAAATTGAAATGATATTTTTAAAAAAATATTTAAAATCAACGTTCTTTGCCAAAAATAAACTAAATTAATTTCATAAAAACTATAACAAATATCTCGCATTGTTATTAAATTAATTACTTTTGTATGAAATAAAACTTTAATTGTATTTATTTTATTGTTATTAGGCTTATTGATATTTTAGGTATTTTAATATTTAAATTTTAATTCGGAAAAATAGTCTAATATAATATAGTAATCTATCTGATTAATAATTAATATAAGGTCTTATATTTATATTAAAAACATTAGTTCCATTGAACATAAATATTGTTATTTTTTATAAATAATAATAACAATAAATTATTTTTAATTACCTTTAAAATTTGGATATTGGTTTTATGGTAATGCATTGATTGAGTTATCAATTAATTATATAATTATACAAATAATTGATCATCTCTTAAAATATTTAAATATACTTCTTCTGTATTTAATTATAGATAAAATCGACGGAATCAGCCATTTTAATCAGTTGATAAATTAGTAAACTTAAAATATTTACAGTATTTTATATAAAAAATTCTAAACATGTAATAAAACAAACATGGCAAATATTTATTTAGCTACTACTTATTATTATCATACTAATAAAAATAATGTTCAATAACACGTATTATGTTCTTATATTTATAAATTTAAAAGTGCCAGTAGAATTATTTTGATGTATATTGTAATGTTATACCTACATACTTCGTAGGTAAATATATATGTAAGTACTTGCATATAGTATATAAATAAAACCAATTATAACTATAAGACATATTACATATAGGTATCTGCTATATTTTATTATAAAATAATAATTAGGAATTTAAAAATATTCTGTACAACATGTATGTAATGTAAATTCAATTATAATTAATAATATATTAAATACATAAAATTGACCGTATAAATTGTAAGTATGCATAATTAACATAATACTAATTTATTATTTTATGTAATTAATTAGAAGTAAATTGTTTTTATAATTCAGATTAGGGTTGCAATAAATTTGGATAACCTAATCACGATTTAGTTTTTTTTTGTTTTAAATGTTAAAACATATTAAAAATAGTTAATTTATTTTACATATATTTTACAAAATGAATACTTATGTATTCATTGTCGAATGCTGCGGTTTCCAATGTGTGCGCTATAGCGCTATGGAGCACCACGTTGTCTTTAAAGAGGTGCCCCGATGCTTACCTTTATCTGGCCTAAAAATAAATTACGATAAATAACGATTACGAATATGTCAATTAACTATGTTTTTATATTCATACATTTTATAAAATACATGCTTATTTAATCATAATAATATAAATTTTTCATATTATTGACAATTGTTTGTAGTTTAATTTATTTTTATCTAAAAAATATTTTAAAAGGTCAATTTTATCAAGGGCGCCACTAATCTATAAAGTTTGGAAACCGCTGGCCTAATGAATATAATTATATAGTACGTAATTGTTTAATAAACAGTAAATATCTAAAACAATATTAATAGTAATATTAATCGTCTAACTTCTAAATGTCATTTATTATATTATTAATATTTAAATAATATTGAACATCTCAATTTATTGTTATGTATACACTAATAAATGATGAAATTAATCATTTAATATTACTATCAAGAATTTCATTGGATATTTTTGGTTTTTGTGTAATTTATATTTTTATACCAATCAGAAAAGTTATAATTATTTTATTTAAAAATAAAGGTCATTCACTAACAGGCACCAATATAATTTTTTACATTACAAAATGTGTGTTTATGTATACATATATATGTATATGTATGCATGTGTATTTATGAGTTCATTAGCTCATCAAATGTTTAGAATAGATATTAAAACTATTATTAATGTCTAAAGATTATAACGATGAATAAAATTAATGTTACTGATAAAGTATGATAATTTTAAAAGACATAATATTGATTACGCAAAGAAAACCAATATATATATATATATATATATATATAATAATTAGTTAATATTATTTTTATATTTCTTTTAATAACTACCAAATAATGTTATGTGTGGTAATGAACAAGGAAAATTGATAAATACTATAGAAATTATTATTATTAATTATACATTAATTATAATTTACAATTATTCATTTTACATATTAGTATGAACTTATGAATTCAATTAATACTTTTTTATTACGTTTATAATTTATAATTTATTATATCTTAATATCTGTAGAATGTTTTTAACCATACGAGTTGTTTTTCTAATGTATTTCTCATCATATGTATCATATAAAGTGTCGAAATTATTATTAAACTAATTATAATATTAATACTATTTGAAACATAAATTCTTGTGAACATGTTTGACGATTTCATTCAAATATTATTTAGTATGAAATTTTAAAATGAATATAAGTTTTTGTTTTTTTCCGAATATTTGGTTAAAATAGTACATAATGAATTAAATATATTATATAAACTATCAAAATTAGTAGTATAATATAGTAATTATATAATATATATAATCGTTGTATAATAAATATTTAATTAATAATATATAGTATTTTTGGGCTATAAATTTTAATTTCTAACCGATTTGTCAATTGTTTTTACGTTTCTTAAAATAATAAAGTATTTACTGTAATAAAAAATAACCAAAAATTATGTTTACTTTAAATAAATGGTATTATAATTTCGTTTTATTATCCTTAGAAAGAATTTGCGAAATAGTTCAAAAATCATTTTATTAAACATGAGAAAGTAATAAAATCGAGGAAACAATAGTTTGGATTGTAAATAAGTTTTTTAAGGTGTTTTATACATTTATGATATAATCGCAATAATTCTGACGAACGGTATAAAAAGTTTATTCGGATAATTCAGATTCCGCTGATTACATAAGAATTTTCAATCCAAAATGATTAAGTGTTAATAATTTATTATGTGGTTGTTAGATTATGAGGAATACTTTTAGTTTTATCTACTGATATTACCCATAATGATGGAATCATGAAATCTCGAACCAGTTATTTGTTCTTTCTTGGAAATTTGGACTTACGCACTTACATTGGACATCACAAGGTATGAACTTATATATATTATCTATAGTTGCTGTATTTTATATCATTTTATCTAAATGGTTAAATAATTTTCCCGTTGTTTACTTATAATGAGCATGTCCTAAGTTTAATTATGTTGTAGATTGAAATATACCAGACCCCTTGCCTATGCAATCCCTGTATTCTCTATATTTTTATCCGCACAGCTTTACATATTATTTACCTTACCTACAAATGTTTATAAATAATTTGTAATAAATATTATAAAAATAATATAATACAATAATTTTTCCATTTCGTTTTCTCGGAATACTCTTGAATAAATTAAATACAGGTACTACGAATATATAAAAAGTGGGTCACAAAAGATGCGGGTAAATTAGTGTTCATTAAATATATTGACTTTAAACTGTAATGTTTCTATTGTTGTAAAATTAGATAATTATCTGTTGAAACCGTATTTCATGAATTTAATTTTTACCTATATATGTACGTTATATTTATAATCGATTTATGCAAAATATAGTTTCAAAATGTTTAAATATAATTGGTAATAATGTACAATTACCTATCTCTGTATTTTCATTGTTAACCCACATTTAACTTTAATAAAGAACAAACTTGACCGTTAAACTTAATCGTTAATAATTATTAAAGTGTTAGAACTTGCGTTCTAGAAAATAAATCACATAATATAATAGCGTATGTTATACAAATACTTCAACAATTTGTAAATTACATAAATAATATATAATTTAACAATATATATTTTTTTCACATTATAAAAATGGAAAACGAAATTTTTAAGAAATACAAATAGTTGATAGATGTACTTACTACCCAATAAATAATAACGTTTGTCTACGAGTTTTATATTTTAATTATCATTGTTTATACGCAAGGTGATTAGATGATTAGATATTATTAATTATTATACTAACATTATTAATGTTTTTCTTTAGTTTAAATGAATAATTTTTCAAACGTAAGATTCCATGTTGTATTCGCTATTATAATCTCTACATTGTTTGATTATGTTATAGTATTTTATATTATTTATAGCAGGCAGTGAAAAATATAGTTGAATGATTGAAAAACTTTATTTGTTTAATAAAGGCAACATCTATTTTTCGATAAGATTATTATTTTCATATTAGTAATTTTTGTTTAAATGACAGACAACATAGTGCCCACTAAATATCCCCTTATAATAAATACTACCGATAAGGCAATAATTAAAACAAATTTTCGTCAACCCGCATGACATTTCAATTATCAATTAAACGTCAATATAAAACTAATATGTATGTTAACATGTCGAAAGACGAATTATTAACCACTGTTAAGTATTTTCAACCAAGTAATAATACCATGGTTTAAAATGTTTGCACGCCTCTAAATGGTAAAGGTATATGTATATACTGTGATTTATCTAAATTAACATCCACTAATACCGATTTCTCCTCAATAATTTTCTGGACTCGCTATATACAAAATATATTGTCGAAATCGGATTACCGTCGTTCCAGTATACATATTATAATTAAATGAATTGACGACGGTCAAAAATATTTGTGAGCCGAAATAAGAGCGCGGGGTGCAACTAGAAATAGACACCACGATGACGTGTGTTCGACGTCAATAAACGCGATTATTGTTATCGCTTATTTTCCATGTAATACGATCATTTATTATAAATTGAATATTGTATTGCAAACGCCTAGTAGACGTCCGTCCGACCTTCGATCGCCTTCCGACGTGTAATGAACCACCACCACCACCACCGTTACTAACCTAAACACGCAGAAGAAAGAAGACAATCCCGGCGCGCGCGTTGACGCGATAAAGAACGCGCGCGGACTTCAAACAAAAGACTTGCGCGCGTGATATTGATGACAACATAAAAAGAAGCCCAGTCAACGACATATTACACGCACACTTTCGTATTTATAATACTCACGGGCGTACACGCGCACGTAATAATATTGTATCGTTGTTTTTTAAATATCGTGGAAAGCGACACGGCCTTGGGTGGGAGGGAATCGGTTCCGTATATCGATCTGTAAGCTCTGCCCCCCCGTTTCCCGAGCCTCAGAGCGTTTTACGTTACTTGTCTTTGTAGAGAGACGAACGTATGGACGATTATCGTTATTATGTACATACGTAACAGTACGCGTGCCGAAATAAAATTTCAAGTGTACAAACACGGCCGACGTCCGCCACTGTTGTCGCGGCAGTGGGTGGCATGGCGCGCGCGTGTGTGTGTGTAGATTACCGCAAAACGTTGGTGTTTTTGGTGAGCGGGTGGAGGTATAACGTTCTTCGGGCGGCCGCTGTGTCACCCATTGGCTCGGAACAGCTGATGTCCGTGACGTCACGAGTCGCGGACGCTGTGAGACGCCGCGTCCCCGGTGCGTGCGTTCCACCGCCGATCGGTTATCCCCATATGCACACACGCGTTACTAGCAACACGGCGGCCATACCGTTTCGTTTTCACCGCGCGCCACCACTACCGACGGCCTATCGTTCTCATTAGTGTTGTCCGCGACTGCGACGGCAGTTCCCCTTGCGGCTGCCCCGACCCCGACCGTTTGTCAGCTGTCTACTTACGTCTGTGTCTACCCGTCGGTGGTTCGTCGCGCGCGACGTCAACCCACGGCCGCGGTGCGAGTTCGCTTTATTCGCGACACGGTCGGCGTTTTGTCTGCGCGTTCGTCCGTCGCTATTTACCGCCGTGTATTTACGAAACCGCTGTTTGTTCATTTATCCGTCAGTCGTTGTTACCACTCTGGTGTGCATCGGACCCGCACGACATTAATAAACAATTATTATCGTCGATATTTAACTCGTTCGTAGCCGATAATTGTCCGAAAGGATAAAAATAGGTATAACATCGTCGTTCGATGCTAAGGGAGTCGAATAATACATTAATATTTCGTCATTGAGTACTCGAGAGTATCGTTTTGTATTAGCCAGGAGAACGTTCGTCGTACGATTTGAAAACTGACCGTTTTTCCCGGTACGAAAATCGTGGGATTCGCGCGACGCGTCGTACGTACACGTTACAGTTATAGAACATAAGAGGGATATATATTCATTGTCGGCGGCCGAATATCGTTAAGGACGTCGGCATACGCTTAGAGGTAAGTGGGTCAGGATCGTGATTATGATATAAGTAATGGTATAATATGTTCCATATTTTTTTTTTTTTAATTTCATTTTGCCAGTTTGTTTTCGTCTGCAACTCCACTCTCCTTCCACGCGACACTGTTACTTTGTTAAATAAATATCCGCTTACAATAAACGGAATAGACCTTTATAACCGCGACGATTGATGAATCGTATACAACTTGTTTTTTTTTTGCCCATAGACAATCGCACTTTAACCAGTAACGGTCATCTGATCGATCACACGTATTTGTGTAATATTGTTTTGTTTCGCACTTAAAAATAATGCGGCGTTACCGTCTATGGGGGTGACGTCCGGCACTTAACTATTTAATATTCACACATACCTGACACTTATTATAAATAATATTTAGATGTATAAGAAACGTCTTGTTTGTAAATTTGTTATCGGGACGGTTACCTATATATAATACGGGTACTGGTAATATTGTATCGGACCATGCACACAACATATATGCCTAGTTCAGGGCCACCCGACTTATAATCTTGTACTTGACATTAATCAAACAAATTTTCGTGCAAAACGTAATCGTTTCTCTGTCTCGCGCGCGCGCGATTGTTTGCGTGTGCGTGCGTGTTGGCCAGTATAGAGAGTACTTGCGCGCATGCGCCTATGTGTAAAAGTCTGTGTGTGTGTGGATGTATTTGTGTACGTGTGTGCGCGCAGCGCGAGTGTTCCATTTCCATTTGTCGCCGTCAGTTTACATACAGACGCGTTGTGCCATTTAACTGAATTTCGTTTCTCCTATTCCAATTTTATTTTTCGATTTTGCTTTTTACGTCGTTCGTTCTTTTTGTATTTTCCATCAGGCATCCATGGCTGCTACTACCGCCAATTACGATCGTCTCTCTTACGGAACGGTAAGACCAAACACACGCGCACGTAATTTAATATATATTTAGGTGTATCTATATGTGTGCATGTTTTATATGTACTTTTTTGAACGCGCTTATGTGTTTTGTGCGTACTAATCGTTTTTGTTATTTTCGGTCCGGTATTTACCAAACGAATACCGAGACATAGGTATACTAATTTTGTCGAACGCGGTAAACGATTGTCCCGTACGCGCAAATAAGCTAACGGGTTTCGTCGATCTTCCTAGAATGTTGCGGTACGACCACCACCGTTGGGATATTAATCGCGCAGTGTGTATTATTACATATCTGCTGTGGTCGGTGCGCTTCGTGTCTTAAAGATACTGTGCTGCTGTGGTGGCGGCGACTTTTCGGTTAATTTCTAATTACATAAGTTTCAAGTTTAAACGAAACGTGTGTTCAAGGTTAACATTCATGGACGTTGTATTGCATACTTGTTTTAAAACAGTAGTCGTAATTCGATAATTGCGGACTATGCGTAAAAATATTAGTGATAGTTTTTTTTTGTTGTACAAAACGCTCGATGATATTTTATTAGTTAATCCCTAGGTATTATTTAAATTTCTGTTGTTAAAAATGTGTCCACTTCGCAACTTTGCTCTTTTATATAAAAGGGGTATATAATGGTTAGATATGTATTGTATGTTGTATATATCTGAAAAAAACTGAAACTAATTATAATAATGAGAAAGTTAGTATCGCCTGAAGGTAAACACCTCTCCCCTTCTATTTCTAAAATTTGTTTCCAGTTTTGCAACTTGTATGAATTATTGTCTATTAGGTATCCATATGTATTTTTATTTATAATAAAACGACTTTTTGGTTCAAATTTGTATATTTGGAAAATGTTCAGGTATATATTGTTGAAATTTATGTATATTGGCTGTATCCTTGTTTTCAGAAGCAACCAAAGAATTTGAAGTGGAATGTGGTGGCGAAAAAAAAATTGGTTGTGCTGGCTAAATAATTAGGGTTTTTGAACATGTATTAATTTCAAAATGTACGATAGCTGATCATATATTATATACTTATCTTGAAACACAATTTACAAAATATTTCAACAAGCGCGTAACAGAGCCAGATATTATCAACAGGAAATATCAAACAAAAGTTAATGATTTTTTCTTCATTTTCAAGGAATTCCAATCAAATGTTTATGTTGTTCAAATAATTACATTTTTTTTAAATTTCCAGTGAAGTAGTGCCTAGTTTTGATTAGTTTATATTATTTAAATTGTGGATCAAGCGAATATCTATTGTCATGATAGGGATTTTTTTTCTAGTTGTTTTTTTTTATCTTTATTATAAAGGATAATTATAACATATTCCTTTACCTACTTGTAGAAATGACATTTAGCCGATATTATTCTAAGTGTGAATAACTTATCTAAAATGGATGTTATCTATGATGAACAAGACAATTTTGATGGTCAGATTTTTGGCATCTACAAATCACATATAACTTAAATATGATTGTTCAAGATAATTTTGCCGATTAATTTGAAAATTAGGTAAGATTAATAATACCTCTGCATAAGGATGTTAAATATTGCATTTTCAACAAAACCCATTGTGTTAATTACCTTATTGAGGTTTAAATTTGTATTATATCGCCTAGGTGATTTATTGTTTTAAGTGTAATGAAGACATCCAAGTATAAACTAATATATATATGTATAGATATCATTTTTTTAAAATTTTGTATAATGAAGGTAGGTAAACTAAAGAATAACAGTAAATAAAATTTATTTATTCAATCATTTTATTTTAATTGTATTGATTTAATATAATTTAATTGAATATTGGTATGTTTTACTATAAAAATTGAAATAGATAATAATTTTACTAATTATCATTTTTTTGAAGAATTTAACAATATTGTTTGTTCTTATAATTCAAACAAAATTATGTATTTAAGAAATATTGATTTTAATAATTATTTTCCATTTATTTAAATATTTTGTAATTCTAGTTTTTGTATTAATGTTGCAGGTTGGATTATGACAACGCATTCATTTTTCAATTGTTTTACGAGTTAATTTAATTATTACTATGAGTGTAAAATTTAGTCTCGACGACTCATACCAAAACAATCATAACGGTGCTTTAAAAAGTTATAGACCCTTTAAAGCTTTAAAACTCTTCACTGAACGTAGAAATTCACTTTTGGATAACGATCCGTTTAACAAGTTGCCATCAACCAACTGGTCAAACAATACTCCTCAAAATATTGAACTCAAATTAACTGTAAGGAAATGAAATAAACTTAATATTTATAAATTAAATTATAACATAATATAAGGTTACTAGTTATTATATTTTTCACATATTAATAAATATATAACACTAAGCATAAAAAAGTAGACTATTAAGATATTGAATTTACTTAAATTATGATCTATTATAATTTTGTATTTGTTTATTTTATTCTTTAGGCATGAACAGTTTATTATATATATTATTTGCATATTGATATAGTGTTAAATTGTATTTTAATTATTTAACGGTAGACTAATAATTTATTGAGTAAAGGACAATATATCTGTTTATATCATGAATGCCTAAGGTACTATATTCTTACAGACTTAAAATGTACTCAAAATTATATGGACTATAATTAATATAACAATATGTATTTAAAGAATAGTTTCAATTAGGATTACGATAAAAATTGAAGATTTTAATAATATTGAATATAGTCGAAAAAAATATTAAAATTAATTTTAGATAGTATTTCGGAATAATCTATATTATTATTTAATAAATAATGCATATTTCCTATATTAAACAATCATAATTTAACAATACTATTATGATCAAGTTATATTTATTTATTGTCCTTTCTCATTTTAAATTGATTACTTAATTTTAAAATCAACTATTACTAAATGAACACAATTTTCATTATTATTGTAAAACATGTGACCAAGTTATTAATTAACTATATGTACTAAGTTTGTTCGTTAGAATATATTTAATTAGTTACTATAATAAAAATAATATATTTTATAAAGTTTTGATAGTTTTATTATTTATTATGTTTATAAATATAAATTATTTTTCAGTGTAAAGAAACTTATCTTAAGGTACCAAATACATTGTGGTCAGATATGCAGTTTGAAACAGAAGATACAGTTAGTGAAACTAAATATTATCCACCAAAGAAGAGGTTTTTGGAAAAAGCTGAAATGGTAAGAAATAATTTATAAGTTTGTTATAATTTTATTTTTGTAAAATTATAAAATGACTATAAAATTAGTATAGATTACTTGTAACTTGTTTTTAATTTTATTATTAAAAACAAGACTTTATTGTCTTAAAGATTATAAATTATAGTTTTAATGAAATGTAGTTATAAAACAAAGTTTTGATAAAGTAGATAAAATATAGGTTTTAAAATTGTATGTTCTATTTATTTCAAAATGTATAGCATAAATGAAATGAAATTTATTTGTTAAAGTTTATTATGTCAATTAGAATTGTTAATAGCAATGTTGTACGCATTCTATCCAATTGATTTTAAACCATATGTGATATCTACTATAACAAATTTAATTAATTTATTTCTTATCAATTTTATCAATACATAATCAAGAACATAAAATGCAATGCAATTTAAATTTAGTTTTAGGCTTGATATTTTATAAATAAATATTATATAAGATAGTTTTAATTAATTATATATTAGTTATACATTAGCTATATATATATTTATTATAATTTAAAGTGGTTGGATAATAGAATTTGTATTTCACTCCACTGACCAACTCAATTATATATAATTAATACGTTTTATAGGATATAATTTATTTATATATATATATATATATATATATATGTAATGAATAATATAATAACATTTATATTTATTATGTTATATTTTTTTTATACAATATATTAACACTCAATGGAATTGATATATTACAACTTTATAATAGTGTATTTACATTTAAATGATTATATTTTATTTGTTCAATAATTTTTTTAATAATGTTTTGTTTCTCAAATAGGAAGCAGATCAGACAGATACAGTTGAAAATAGTATATTTACCCGAAATCGATCTCCAAAGGACTCCGATTATTTAGGAGTGTCTACTAAGTGTTTAAAAGAGACCATTCTTCAGTATCGTAATGCCTTTGAGGATGAATCTGAAAGGCCAAATACTAAAGCATCCGAGTTCCTACATCGTACTTTTGGTGATGTTGCCAAGAACAATAATTTAGAAGCTGAGAAAAATATGAATCTCTGTGTTCAAAATGCTCAAGATCAAAAGACTGAACCATATTATCGGTCTGGATACAAAAAATTCACTTTAAGACGTATTGAAGAAGACTCAAATGACTCGAATGTAATAGAAACTACTACAGTGATTGAACAGTTACCAGATAATATAAGTGAACAAAATGAAGTGATTGAACTTAGAGGAAAAAGAAATCGAGCTTGTAAAGGAGTACGTTACCAACAGTTTATGAATGATACATTATCAAAACGCCAAAATAAAAAAATGTAATTATATTAAAAACCAATTTATAGTTTTAGATATTAATATCTGTTTTTCTATAGGACAAAAAAATTATTAAGTACTGTAGATACAACTATATCTAAACCACGCAAGGGTAAGAAATATCACACAAAAGAAGAAAATATTCAAGCTCTTGAAATAAATTCATTACCAATTCAATCTCGTCGGGAGACTAGAAATAGTGCCAAGGCAGCTGCTCTGCGTAAACAAAATGAAAATTCTAATGAAATAACTGAAAACAAGAAAATAAAATTTACGTATGTTTTAATTATTTCACAAGAAACATGAATTGTATTTAATATATATCTTATTTTTACTTCAGTTCTGAAGATATAACAAAAGACCTAGATTCTACTTCCATTATGGTCCTTCCTAAAAAACGTTTCAGAACTAAGTATGTCTTTTTAATTTATTAATTTACATAAATAAATATATATATATATATATATATATATTTTTAGTGAAAATGACAATATATGTGACACTTCTGAGGAACCAAAAAGACTGCCTTCGCCATCATCTTCAGAAGCAAGTTCTAGTAGATTATCGAGTCCAGAATCTAATAGTAGTAATAATAGTTCTACTCATATTCATTATAAAAAGCGTGTATCACGAACATTTGTTGAAAGTCAAAATAATACAAGTTAGTATTAAGTAAAACATATTAGAAAGCATTTGTCGATAATAAATTGTTTATATTTATAGATCTTACTTCATCAAATACTGATGTCAATTTACAAACCTTAGCTGATGTTGCTCTGCGTGATATTCCATTTTGATTATTCAGTGAGTGATTTATGTTTAATAATTTTATAAAATAGATTAAGAAATATTTTCTTTTATTAAAAATGTACATATTTCTTATAGTATTGTTTTAATAATAAGTAATTGCGTTATAAAAACTAAACGATTAAAGATTAATTGAATGTGTATAAATATATATTTGTGTATATGTATATCTTTTATTTTAATTTCAGTTTTCAGTTACCATTGCTAAGCATGATATGATATCAACCAAATGGCTCAGTAGCTGATTTATATTACGATATCAATATTTTAATAATAATTTATCGATTTTAGTTACTCGTTTGAAATATTTTAGATACATTGATTGTAATTATAATTTCATATAATTTGATTGAATTACTATAATTTGTTAAAAAAACTAGCCAAAACAAAGGTTATATGTCCATTTATGTTACTTTAAACAATTTTAGTACAATTTTTTGTTTATTTTGATAAGTTAAATTTTTATTTTGTTTGATCTTATTTTTATTCTTTTTCATTTTTATTTTTATTATTTTTAACTATTGCCTACCTAAATAATAAATAAGTATATTGCTCAAGCATATGATTGTGTATAAAAACGAGGCAACTGTTAATTATAATTTGTTACATTTCAAATGTTATTATGCTCAACGTTTTAGTTAATTAATTTTATTCTGTATACTATCAAATAGTATATAAATTTGACATTTTCTTTTTTAATGTCCCATCTTAATTTCTTTAAGTTAACGTAAGATCTGTGTAAATAATGATATAACAGTCATTTTTATTTTTATGTATACACATATATACACTTTTCTATATTTTTTCAAATTAACTTCTAAATTATTTTTTTTAATTCAAATTTTCAATTACTTATCAGCACCTAAAAGTTAAAATTAATCCTCGCTTTAATATTTTTAATGCGCATATTGATCTCAAGTTATGTATTCCATTAAATTTATAAATTGTTTGACATGTTTGTGACAACTATCCAAAATTAGACGATGTACATGTTATGAACAAACAAATTCCTCTGGATAAAGAATCGTCACTGCCTTTATTAACTTGGAAAAGTTTTAAGCAAAAAAATATAGGTACTTTTTAATAATGTTGTAACATTTTATTTAGTATTTATAAATAATATTAGTTCGCACATTTGAAAAACCAGACACGTTAAGTATATATTGAATCCTTTTCAATAGTTTTCGTTAGCTACCTCTATATTAATGTTTAGAATTACCAATACCAGACATGTCAATTATAGAGTTACGAGTTCCTTTATTTTTTAAGCCAATTATTTGAGATTTTTTTTAGTTATTCACTCATTTTGTTCGTATAAGTTATATATTAACAGTATTTGTTTCTTGTTAATACATTTTATTTAAATTATCTGTAAATTTTAATAACCATATTGTAAATACAGTTTCTCGTGATTATATTTATAATTAAGAAAAAAATATTACCTATCTAAGCAATACTATTTTGTTCCGTAGTAAATTAATTTCATTATGTTATTATCATCATTATTATTATTATCATTATTATTATTATTATTATTATGAATTATAATTAATTGCTTTGTCTATCATATTACATATTTATATTATGATCGATTTTGGTGTTGTAATATTGTTAAACTAAATGGACAATTTGTACTGATTAAGTTTGACCAAAATGATATACACCACCTGACTGCGATGGTTTTTATTGAAAATTAATAAAAATGTGTTTAATTTGTTCGTATACATTTTGTGTTGTTTTTTTGTCTTTAATCGATATCACTATTCACTACAAATTAGTAATTAAGGAAAACGAACGGTAAATCGATTGTTATTTATTGCCAGAAATCGGTGCAATGTAGTTAAATATGGCTGCGAGTGTTTATATATAACCTGCCAAAATCATCTTTATCAGGTATAATTAATTAAACGACGTAATCATTTTTTCCTTAACTCTTTGACCCGACGCTGTTATTGATTTAAATTAATTATAAACGATGTTGTCTAATTAATTACTATCAACATACCTTATATTATCATACATAAGATTAACAGTAATTAAATATGACCATTAAAAGTTTAAACATATAGCCTCGAAAGAGCACTCGTAAGTTATATCGTATGACGAAACGTCTTAGTTTATACTATATAATTTTACGACCATATATACAACAATTTTTAATAAACTATACTGCCCAACTCAACATTGTAAATTTATATCGCGAAATATGAAAATAATACGAATTTGTAATAGAAATTGGTATTGTTAACGAATATCTAACGTAACAAAAAATCCTTTTGATTATATAATCGACGATTATGACCCGTAATTTTGTAAATCGATCCGTCGTATATTATTTTACATTATACCGTCGTAATGTTACCTAGCTTCCCATTAGTAAAATAGTCGCCACGTGCGAGCAATTGTATTTGCGTCGTTGTTGAAGTACGCGTAACCTTTAGATTTGGCCGCGACAAGCGAATTTGAATCGTACAATACTTGTTGAACACCGGGACGATAAACGCGAATAGGTTATTTATGTTTTACCCGGCGGTCGAACGTTCTTTCTTTTAGAAACTAATTGATTGTAATCGTAACGTTCGAAATTAGTAATTTAAGAATTCGTTTGGCATTAGAAGCGCGATTTGTAATGACGAAAAATACGGTAGGCACACAAGATCGAAAACTGGGAAAATAGCGGGACATTTTTGTTCGTAATATAGGGTAACTACTTGTTGGTCGACAATTTCGCTAGCTTTAAACTCGAAATGGTATCGGCTTGGCGTTGTTTATGGTCAGGGGATGTTACAACGCGGACAGACGGGCCGCCAAATACCGACTGACTTCCGGTTAACTCTGAAGCGCGGATCAAAACTAAATATTCACTATCTAAACGCACGGTGATTGTTTTAAAAAAAAGTTATTTACGTTTAAGTGGTGGTTACATACACTAACCACCACGCGACAATTAAAAAACGAGGTGGTCGACGCAACTCGCCCCCAGGCTTCAAAGAGTTAAACTGTGTGGCCGGCCTATACGGGCCTACGGGAAAATCGACGAACGATACGCAGGCGTGTTTTTCGGGAATATATTCGACCGCGGTCAGTGGCGTCACAGCGTCGCGTGAATACATGTACACGATGGACGCTACGATACAGAGACTTGACGAAACGACCAAAGGATTTTGCCGCGGAACGATAATTATTATTACGCCGACGGACTAAAAATTGTAGCAGCGTAAGCGGAAAAACAATTACAAAAACCTCCGGAACATCGACACAGCGACCGTTGGACGAGCGATGGAAAAAATTATAAACTCGTACGTACGAAATATAAGAAAATTGATTAAAGACGAACGTTGGCAACGTCATTCGCCCTTTGAGCTGACAATTATAAATTTACAAAAATACGTATACCGGTTTGAATATGAAAAACCAATAACCTAACAATTATTTGGTAACCATACGGACGGAATACGATTGCCATTTACAAACGTTAAATTGTTGATTCATATATAATATTGAAATTAATATATAAAAAGTACATAGACATTTTCGAATATATAAACATTCGTTTAAATACGCTTAAAGTATGGCGAGAAACAATGAAAAAACAATAGCGCCTATAAGGACAATAGAATGGCCGTATGAAAGGCGCCAAACAAAAAATGAAAAATTGCGGCTACAAAGAAAGAACAAAACATGCACGGACAATTGCGCGCCGTTCAAGCCAACGAACAAGGAACGGACGTGCAACATAGATCGCAAATACAATTGCGATTGTCTAAGGGACGACGCGAAACGGAATTTGTGCCGCGAGCCGATAGCAAAACCAGTCGTGAACAGGCCTACTTACCAGTCATCCGACAACAACTCCAAATACAGCAGCGAAAAATTTCACGAGTTCCGAATGGTGAAACAAAACGCGCGTAAAGAGGTTAGACCTAAACGCGTATTAGTTATATTTACGTACAATTTGGATACGGGCTGGGACGGGTTGAACCGGTAGATTTCGTACGGTTTATTCGATATGGTTATCCCGGGAATCGACACTTGGGAAGCGTTCGGGTACACGTGATATACGGCAACTGTTGTTCCTAACGATGCGACGGAGTCACCGTCATCAGACCCGGGCGAATCGGAATATTATCCTTTTAACAATTCGCCCGCGTACCGTTTTCATTTACCGAATCACGTCCCAATCAGTCCTAGTTATCTACGTTTACGGTTTACGTGGCGTATACATACAACTCCGATATGATCATCGTATACGTACATGATATTCGTGAATACAACGACCCGTTACGCAACGTTTACATTTATCCGGTTTGTCGTGTTGTTTCCAATTTTAGTTCGACGCATTAAAAAGCCAAAGACTAAAATATCAACGAAACGTGGAAAAACGGAATGTGGAAAACGCTATTAAAGCTCACGAAGAATTCTTAAAGCAATATAAAGAATACTACGTAAAAAATATGGAGGAAAAGAATTATTGCGAGTTAATACAACTGTTGAAGCAGTATCAAAATGTCATGGCCAACAAGGAAACCGAACAAAATAAAATAGAAAATGACTGCGGCGGTATCAATACGTTCTTTAAATCCATTGGTGACGTGTTTTATTCGTGGTTTCGTCGCAACTTTACGAAATGAAAAGAAATATAAATAATAAGAGGAAGAAGAAAATAGGGACAAAAATAAAAGAAGAGAAGAAAAAGAAGAAAACATACGATTTTTAAGTAGATAATTGTGGCTCGCGTAAGGTACATTTCATTTTAAAATTTATTACGAGTCATAGAAAGGAAATAGTATAAGCCACACAATTTTCAATCTCGCAACTTAGTTCTT